>JBBPKX010000063.1:12370-26668 GCA_038089435.1 Boletus austroedulis | reverse complement strand
GGGAGAGACCGTCGACGTACTAGTTGTCGGTAAGTCACACGTACATCGCATTGCTGCACTATATTGAATCACTATGCAGCAGGGAATTATGGGACCAGAAAGCGGTCAGGTGGTGTATCTACTCTGATATGTGCTGTGCTCGATGATCGACACGAAGAAGATGGCGAGCCAAGGTAAGAAATATCAACGTTGGCTTCCAATCACTCCAGGTTTCGACCTGCCTTTCAGATACAGCTCATTTGTACGGATTGGCTCTGGCTTGAGCTTTGCGGACTATGTATGGATCCGTCAAAAACCTTGGAAGGAATGGGATCCGAAAAATCCCCCGGAGTTCTTACAGACCGCTAAGCGCGGTCACGAGGATAAGGGCGACGTTTACATCGAACCCGCAGAGTATGTTTTCTTGTATCATCTATGTCGTCGTCTGACAAGCGGGCAGTTCCTTCATTTTGAGGGTGAAAGCGGCTGAGGTAACTCATACCGGTGCGTTAACATTAATTTGGCATATCTTCATCGGTCTTCAATCTAGTACCCTGCAGATCAATACCACCTTGGTTTGACGATGCGTTTTCCCCGAGCGCTGTCAATTCGAGATGATCTTGCGGTCGAAGATTGCATGGCTGCATCAGGCCTGTTCTTTCCCATTATGTATACTTGCCATTGACTCAATCATGATCATGGCAGCCCTTCTGGAGACCTTCCGCTCTGAACGTAAGAGGAAGATGGAAAAGGATGCAAGGTAACACTTGTTCCATCACATGACTTGATCCCTGTTAGCTTGATCACAGTTTTGATGACCGAAAGAAAAAGAGAAAGACAACAGCAAAGAAGGTTGGGCATGCGGCCATTTGTGTTGATCCCTGATGAACCTGTTCTAGGCAATGGTCTTGCCACAATATCAAGGTCCAAGTGCCAGCTCGGTCAAAGTCGAATCCGAGTTATTCGAAGGCATGAAGTTCAGTGAGTCAAGATCCTGTTCGCCTTGAGACCTCAAACTCTAAAGCGTTAGATAGTGGTTTCTGCAGACCCGAAATCGAAGACTGGTGAACAAGACCGAAAAGAATTGATGAAAATGTACGAATCGCGTTTGTCATTGTTGGCGTATCACTCAGTTGTAGCAGGATCTACTCCAATGGGGGAAGTTGTGTCCAAGTTATAACGTCTCAACAGCCTGCGATGGTTATTTATGGGGGCGCCACAATGCGTATGTCGTCCATAGTTCAGAGGTGGGGTTACGCTTACAGACGCACGCCAGCATACGACGTTAAGATGCTGGTTAACAAAGGTACAGTTGATATAGTTCGGCCACAATGGATCCTGGATTGCATTGCGAGGGATGAATTGCTTCCCTTGAAAAAGAGGTATCCGCAAAATTTGATATCCATTCCAGAGGTTCTCAAAGTTGACAGATATTTCTTCCACGCATCGGACGACCGACGTATGTCCGCCGAATACGACAAAGATGATAGCGAAGATGAGGAGATAGGTGACGGAGCACAACAACCATCTCGAGAACAAGACACGAACCCGAAGAGTCCGACCACTCCAGAAGGCATCGAAACTAAGGTGGAGCCTTCGGAGGAGGACCCGGAACTTGCGGACTGGTTGCGTGTTGATGCCAGACAAACAACTGCTGACGAGAGTACGACGGAGCCAGAGAGTGACGCTGATTCCGTGAATGATGATGCCGAGGAGGATACCGATGAATGGGTAGCAGTGGAACCAAGCGGAAGCGAGACTCTAGATTCATTCCATGCTATGGTAAGCGTTTTCATTTCCATCTACATAGCCAGTGATGGACATGTCTTCATTGCTTAGTCTCTATCCAGCGAGAAAGCGCAAAAACAGGTGAAGGCAATGGTTTGACTTGTTCTGTTTGCTGACCTTGGGCAGCCTGAAGATGTCACTATGGGGGAAGCCTCGGATCATGAATATGACGCCGCCCTGATATTTAAACACTTGTATGTGCAATGCCCCATTCTTAGCGAGTTTACCAATGTATCCTAGGTACTTCTACATTGACTCCCCGGAAAATGCACGCGAAAACGCGATGAACGTAAATATGAAATACGAGAAAGAGATTGCCACTCAGTACGTTTAATCGATTTTCCGCAAGAACAAACAAGTTCTCATCATAGGTGTAAGCCTATTCAAAATCGCCCACAACATTGAAGAGAACGGAGGCAAGATTGTGGATCTTGATGATCCTAAGCTGACGCACGTTGTTCTTGATAAACGAGACGTGTCCCGTAGAATAGCACTCATGCAACGCACCTCTAAGTAAGGTAACATATCGCACGGTTCGTCCAAACTGACGGTGTCACAGGCCCAAACGCCGTCGACTCGTTATATCCGACTACGTACAAGCGTCTTTGGATGAAGGGACGTTACTTGACGAGGAGGGTATGTTATGTCTTTCACAGGTCCTCGTGTGCTAGGTCTCACGATTTCCATATCAGAATTTATACCCTGATCCATGCGGGTCTGTTCTTTGGTGCACAGTAACATGTCTCTGCGGTGATGCCTCGTAATAATGTAGGCAGGAAGCTGTATACGAATCCAAAAAGTACCTTTTTTGTTCCTTCTCATGTTCTTTGGTGAACGATGTCGGAGTGGGCTTCAATCCACTATAGCAGGGGGGTAGGGTACCTCACATCCGAATTCTGTCTGTTCAACCTCAAGGGAGGGGCTGAGTTTGAATCTTTTCTTTCTGACGCCTCTACATTCGACAAATTGATTTCCCGAAGGATGCGATGTACACTCAGATGAGTTAAATGTTCGGTCGTCCTGCCTTGAGTCTGGGTCCAGTCGGGCCAGACTGGTTTTCTTTCTTCTATCTTTCAGCCTTTTTCGGTTACAAATACAACCAGTTGTAGTTGATTAAAGAGAAGTATGATCCCAACAACTTCAAGTATTCTTGAGAATGCATCTATTTGGTGAATCTGACGATCCGTCAATGCACTCCAATCTTTACTACATGGAAGGTTTGCTAGCTTAGCCTGTGTACCAAGTGCAATAGGAGCTGACAAATTGGAACTAGGGTGTTGGGTCCAGGGCAGATTCTGCCATATTTTCATGCTATCGCAATAAATAACCTTGAAGAACCTGATTCAACTTTGGAGGCATGGTAGGATCGCTTATGATGTAGGTGCACCGGAAGGACGAACATTGAGCTTCGTATCGTACCCTCACCAATCTACCTCATCGTGGTCTATCAACATGTGTGTCGATATCTATCATCATCATATTTTGGAAATACCATCCGCCTGAAGAAACATGTAACAAATACGGCAATAATGATATTGCACACAAGTTGAGTTGTGGAAATAAGAAGGGGTTGATAAAATGAACATGCGAGCTGTTTCACCCTCAACGTACGAGTACATTACTTTCATACAGTACACCTGATCTGATTTGAATGCGAGTTACATAATTTCTAAGCCATACCGGAGTGGCCTGGCATAAGTCTCTCTGCCTTTTCACATTCTCGGGAGCCCCGTATCTTCCTCATGGCCACGCGGCCGTTCTTGCATCGGAATTCTCTATGTTCCCAGCGTCCGAGAGCGGTGGAGCCGAGTATATACCCACCCAAGCAATGATGGTCGCTGTTTGGGATTATCCGCAACCACATCCCTCGAAAATGCCCTTAGAGACTTGTCTTCTTTGCCGAACTGATCAAGTAGGGACAGAATAACCCGCCCACAGGCCCATCGGTCTGCCTTGATCGGACTGTGTCTCAACTTCTTCTCGACCTCGGGGGGCTGTCTAATGTCGTGTTCCACACTGATCATCGACCTCCTCATCCTCGTCTTCTACTTGCATTGCAACATCAACGTCGATAATTTTCAGGTTGAAGTTCTTGTCGATAACAAGGTTGCCCGGCTTGATATCCCTGTGAGTGATACGGTGCTCGTGAAGACACGTGAGGCCCTTGATGAGGCCCCAGGAGGCTTGGGAAACCTTGCTTTCAAATACTTTGGGCCTGAAATCAAGGTAACCTTCGAGAGTAGCCATTTTGGGTAGTCTTGTAAACGATTGCCACCAGGAATTGGTCGCTGAACTTGAGGCAGCGTATTCATCAGATATTCTGCGCCAGGCAAGGAGATGTCAGAAACACCCTCAGAAACCTCGACAACAACAAACAGAGGATCGAGGACTGGCATACCCAGGAAAATTGGCGTCAAATCCGGTTCTTGGAGTGGTTCCCCTCACCCGTCTTGTGAAGACTCTCGTAGTTTATCATCATCTCCTGATATCCTGAATCAGCGCAGAGCATCTGCATCGACGTCGCAAGGAGCCATCCCCTTGTTCTTAAATGGCCTCTTTAAGGTCGTAGACGGTCTTCGTCTGTGGAATCATCACCTCGAAGCGGGAGTCGAGAGTGACCTCTCGTAACCAACAAACGATTTTCGGCAGTGCATCTGGAAAAGAACGATAATCAATTGCTCTGAGCTGCTTGGATCACCAACATAGAGAATTCCGACGCAAGAACGTCGCGTGGCCTCGATGGGACCGAATGAAAGTCGAGAAAGATACGAGGCTCCCGAATGTGCTAAGCCAGCGTGATATGGGTGGATTCCAATAGGAATTATGTATGGGTAGGGTAGGGTAGTATACAATCGTCATGTTGGTACATACCAAAAGCGGCTACTTCACAAGTTCGACGGGCACCCCATCCATGAGTCCCAGACCATAAGGACCCCGTAATCCACCCAGGTCAAGTCGTCGCTTCTTCGCATTGGGGGGCTTCATCATTTCTCCATCGCCCTCCGCTTGGTCCCGACGGAGCTGCGAGGTCTTGCTTGCGTCGGAGTCCGAGAACGGTGGAGCCAAATACCTATCCCATTCAAGCAATGATGGCCGCTGCTTGGGATCATGCGCCTCCAGGTTCCCCGCAAATACCTTCAGGGATATGTCCTCTTTGTCGGACACACCGAGTAAGAACAGAAGAACCCGCCCGCAGGACCATCGGTCTGCTTTGATCGGACTGTGCCACAACTTCTTCTCGACCTCGGGTGCCATCCAGCCTTCTGTTCCACACTGGTCATCGACCTCCTGGTCCTCATCTTTTACTTGCATCGCAACATCAAAGTCGATGATTTGCAGGGTGAAGTTCTTGTCGACAACAAGGTTGTCTGGTTTGATGTCCCTGTGAGCGATACAGAGCCTGTGAAGATACGCGAGGCCCTCGACGAGACCAAGGCAGACTTGGGGAACCTTGTTTCGAAGTTCTTTACGACTGAAATCAAGGTAATACCCGATGGTGGTCATTTTGGGTACAATGGCCCACCCGTTGAACGAGTCGACCAACGAGATGACATGGTCAGACTTGAGTCGGGTAGTATTGAGAAGTTTCAAGATCTCGAGCTCGTCCGATTCCTCCCGAACTTTCTTCGCGATGAACATCTTGTTTGGATTTGTGCGTTTATAGACAGTGAGAATGTGATCCGGCGTCTGAGCTCGAGTATCAGCATGGCAAACAAGTGAAAAACGGTTTCCCGGACCTTGAGAAGTGATTCCCATGTGCCACCATGGTCATCCACGAAGACTTTCAGTTCCACTTCATAGCCATGTGCTCTAAGCTGCCCGGTGTCATTTTCCCCTCCACTAGCAGGGTTATCATGACTACTCTCTGTACGAGCACGCTTCCTATCGCTACGACGGACCGGGGGTTTGGTGTGCATCGACTTCATGTGACACCCTTTGATTATACGGTCAAGCTTGGAAATTGCGTCCCACGAAACGCTGTCTTGGTCTTTGTCGAATTCTACGGAAAGAAGACTGTACAAATGGCGTGCGAACTTGACGCGACCGCTTGTGAAATTGAGTGAAAATGACTCTTTCTTGTAATAAACCTGCGACGACTGAGCCTGCGGGTTGTTTGCCAGATTACAATGTACATCATACCTTTTCGTTCTGGATCTGCTGAAATAAAGTAAAACGAGTGGCGTTGCCATTGTCCCAAATAAAGAAGGCGCAGAGGACGAAGTCCTTCTCCCGGTTGAACGTGCTCACGAAGTTGTTCGCGAAACGAACAATGAAAGCCCCTGTCGCGAGCATCCGGATAAGGTCTGTAGGCCATGATTTCTCTAAAGTGGAGTTAACCTCCACAAGGAGTCGAGGAAGGTTGAAGTTTGAGATGAGAAAGTTGCTTCTAGGACGATACCGGCGTCGTTCATCTTGACGTTGCACGACAACAGTGATGGGCCAACTTTGGTTTCTGCAAGGACCGTGAATATGGAAGGGGACAAGCAAGGGAGCGCTTACCTTTGAGTGATGGCGGCCCTTCCGTTTTTTGCTGCAAGAAGGAACACGTCAAAGAAGACCGAGTCCATACCACGTTCCTTTAGGGGACATCTACGATGCCCATTCGATTCCCAACATTTTTCCCACTCGAGAGTCACGAGGTTTATGGTATGGCCCACCTCCGATAAGCCAGCATCGCGCACTCCCTCTCCGACTGAAGGCTCAAAGTGTATTCCAATGTCTGATGTTTGCGACAAAGGCCCCTACACCGATCGTCAAACTCGGACAACAAACGGAGAAATCAAGGAAACAGCGCACATCGAGGGGAAGATATGGAAAATGTGGCTTCCTGTCCAACTTCCGCTCAAAATCTGTAACAAAGTCTGGGATAGTCATATTTCCAACTTCCTCTATTGAGTTCGTTTGGATATCGGACTTTTCGAACCCTGACCAATTCTTCACTTTAAGGAAGATATCCCGGTAATCTTCTAACCCGTTGTTGCCAGGAGATATTGGTTCCCCTCCAACTTAAGGCAGTATACTCGTCGGACATTCTGAGCCAGAAAAGAGACGTGAAAAACACTCACGAAGGGCCGGGCTCTGGATTTCTCTGCTGTCGATAACAACACGCAAGGGTTCGAGAACGGGCACATCCAGGAAGTCGCGTGCTAAGGGGTTCTTTTTGAGTCGTTCACCACCACCAATCTTGTTAAGATACTCTTGGAGTTCGCTCTCATCTCCCGATATCTTATATAGGCGTATCAGGTGATTAGCTACGTTCTTCAGTCTAGGTTGTGCGTCCTTGATGCGGGGTATAAGGGTGCGGATGCCTTCACGCGGGTGGATTGGAATTTGAAAACTGTCATCGAGATCGACTCCTCGTAACCAACAGACGATCTCCGATGGCGCATCTGGAGAAGAAGAATGAATTGTCGGGGCCAGCTTGGATCGCCTCTGCTACATACCCACTATGACATGGATGCCAGACAGGGGTGGCTGTTCCGGGAAAACGTCTGATAACATTTGCCAAGTCTCCAAGGACTCGCTATGCGCCGACAGGTTGAATTTGCAGAAATGGTCCTTATAGGGTGGGGATATGGGATTATTGGGCCTATAAAGGGCGAGAGTATCTGCATCCACGTCGCGAAAAGCCACTGGCTTTTTGTTCTTGATGACCTCTTGAAGGTCGGAGACGGTCTCCGTCTTTGAAACTTTAACCCGGAAGATTGCATTAGGATCTTCAGAACGGATCCAACAAGTGAGCGTGAGCACATCCATAGTGGCACGGGCGGATGGTGGTTGTCTGGAATGAACAGTGGTGAAGGTTACATAAGCCAATTTTCCCCCTATCAATTGTCGTGTCACGTGCATCATACCGGGTTACTCCGACGGACAGTTATTTTTTCGAACATTGTATATCGCATACAGGTGCATGCCTGCAGTTTTGTACACATCCATACCAATATACATGAATAAGAGAGCTCCCTTTACTGAGCAAGGGAGAACAAGGTGTCTCAGATATTTGAAGGGTAGAGCATCTGAGTGTTGGCAACACGATTAATTGCAACTCGAGGAGAAACGAGTGAGAACGTACGATGCGCACGCCCGCACCGAATGCACGTGGTGGAAGGTTGGAGGTGAATTTTGACTTGACAACGCCCGAGTTACCGTGTGGACGGGTGACACGGCTGGGGGGGATCGGGTGGGCTACAGAGTGTAACAAAAGTCAGAGAGAACCTACCCCCAGATAACGCGAATCTTGGAGCCTTGGATCTCTCGCTTTGCTCTGTAGACGTAGGCCACACGCTGCGATGAAAACGGTGGGTCGGAAAGGGCAGGGTAGAGACGAGGGGAAAGCGGACCTTGCCAAGGTAGAACTGGGCATCTGCTTTGTTGGCAACGCCTTCTATTTGGATCAATGAGGTGTTGGGCCGTGAGTTTCGCTTTGCACGCTTGTGCCCGAGGACGCGGCCCTTGCAGTAGAGTCTGGAAAAAAAGTGTGTGTGATCAACGGGAGTCGTGGAGGTACATCCGGCCAAGGAGGGCGCATCCACCGGATGAAACGACGACGAACGGCGCTTTGATGGGGCATGATGGTGGTTCTGTGGAACACTGACCTTGTTGAACCCATGTCTTGTCTTGAAGAGGGTCAGAGGGCCGTCGTGGCTCGTGTGGTTGGACAGAGGGGAAGAGGTAGCGGGATGACGTGACGAATGTCACAGGTGTCACGAGTGTCACTTGACATGGAACCATCGATGGCAGGCGACGGATGCGCTGCACTCTGCGTCGTGTCCGCAGAGTTGCGAAGCAGAGTAACGGAGCGATGGAAGAAGGAAACGGCGCGTTCACCACCCGTCTGGTACTGCTACGTTGGTGGTGGTATGGGGTTGTACGCGGTATATAAACCTGTTCCGAATGTACCCTACTAGAACGCCATGTTCAAGTCGCGCATCTCTTGCAGGGCAGTGCCCTCGTTCGCCCGTCTCTCCTCTACGGCGATCTCCGTCAAACCGACACCGTCCAAGGACCACCTTCATGCCCCCTTGTCGGACTCGGACATCCCAAAGGGCTACCTTTTGACTGGCGTTCACGCAGGGGTCAAGAAATCAAAGCCTGCGAACCCAAACCCACTCGATCTCGCGCTCGTCTTGTCCACCTCTCCCCATCCTACCTCTGCTGCTGCGTGCTTCACCCTCAATGCTTTCCGCGCCGCACCCGTCCTCGTTTCCCGCGAGGTCCTCCACAAATCAGGCGGGAGGGCGCGCGCCGTCGTCCTGAACAGCGGTTGTGCAAACGCTGTCACCGGCAGCAAGGGCATGCAGCATGCCTGGGACATGGTCAATGCAGGCGACGCCGTCCTTGCCTCTCACGGCGTCCATCCACAGTCTGCCTCTCAAACCCTCGTCATGTCCACTGGCGTCATCGGCGTCCATCTTCCCATCTCAAACATCCTCTCCGCCATCTCCACCCAGCACTCGTCCTCGTCCCCTGCTTATTCCCTCTCGTCCACACCATCTGCCTATGAGGCCGCAGCACGTGCGTTCATGACCACAGATACATTCCCCAAACTTCGTGCCCGCACCTTTCAGGTCAACGGAAAGACCTACCGCATGGCAGGCATGGACAAGGGTGCAGGCATGATCCACCCGCAGATGGGTGACCCCGCATCCACAGCCGGTCTCGTACATCATTCGGCCGTCCCCTCTACAGGTCTTCATGCTACCCTCCTTGGTCTCATCCTCACAGACGCACCTGTCTCCCCAACAAGTTTACAATCCGCACTCACCTACGCCGTAGAGCGAAGCTTCAACTCCATCTCGATCGACGGCGACATGTCCACCAACGATACCATCATTCTCTTGGCAAACGGTGCAGGTCACAATCCCGGCACACCTCAGCCCATCGAAATCGACGAATCCACGGATCCTCACGCATACATCGCCTTTAGAAACCATCTCACAGACTTTTCCATCGACCTCGCCAAGCTCGTCGTCCGGGATGGCGAAGGTGCCACCAAATTCGTCGGCATCTCTGTCGAGGTAGGTTTGCGCGTCATCATCTTTTTGCTTGTCCTCCCATATTACATTAATGGAAAACACACATACTTTTCTGTCCATGGCGACCAATCGACTGACTATCACGTTGCATAACTAGAATGCGGCTTCTTACGCAGACGCTCACCGCGTCGCTTCGACCATCAGCACCTCGGCGCTCGTGAAAACCGCCCTTTATGGCGAAGACGCCAAGTATGTCATCCCCATTCTCCCAACCCAGCCAGTGCCAGTACTGACTATGCATCAGCTGGGGCCGTATTCTTTCTTCAACGGGCTCCACTCCCCTCAGTACTCCTCTCGACCCAAACCTCGTCAGCGTTTCGTTCGTCCCGCCCTCAACAGCAGCCAATCCGGCCCCACTTGTCGTCCTCGAAAACGGTGAACCCATTGGTGTCGACGAGATCCGCGCAAGCGAAATACTCAAAGAAGAAGATTTTGAAATCAGGGTTGATCTCGGGGGCCAAGGCGTTGGAGGCAAGGATGAAGCCAAGTATTGGACGTGCGACTTTAGTTATGTGAGTGCTTCGGCTCCTCAAGCGCCGTGAATTTGGAACACTGATGGTTGTTGGTGCGCATTGCAGGAGTACGTACGGATCAATGGTGATTACCGGTCTTGAAAGAGTCCTAGCGTACCACCCACCCAGTGAACTACGATGTGTGTAGATCAGGCCACTTACAATCGCTTTACGTACGTGCACAAGTGGAATGAAAGACATGCGGCCACACTGCCATCTTCAAGGTCCGGCTCGAGGCGCGTGTTCATGGCGTGGCCTGAATCCGAACACATGTTCGCCGTCATGGATGAGTGAGGTCTGGACCTTTCATTCATTACCTTTTTTTTCTTTCGGACCGTCTGGACTCACGACGCCGCAGGTGGTGGCCCGAGGTCGTCCTCTTCATCTGTCAGGCCTATACCGAACGACAGCCAGAGAAATCCCTCGGAGGATCCACTCTCTTTCCTTGACTAACAACACCATCTTCTGAGTTCCACTTCCGCGGACGGACAGGTGCGAAAATGTGTTTCATTACGCTTCCATTCTCCCGCATCTGTCCAACTACTCGGGATCACAATGCAGTGTGCACGTCGTGGCGTCAGGCATTGTACAATCCCCACCGCAGCTCGCCTCACCTCGCTCAAGCAGTGTCTTCTCCTATCATCTAAACCCTGGGTCAAGTGACATACCTATTTAACTCATGACCACCCCCTTGCCTCCTTCCCCTTCTTGCGTGGGTGCTTCGCAGTGTCTTTGGGAAAAGCGCACGGTATATCAACGTCCGTGAAAGTTTCATTCTTCCTCCGATCCGACCTTTTGTGACCGTGCTGTACTACAGACAGTGCAGGACACGAGTGCAAGACGACACACAGAAGAGATCATACGAAAATAGCTACACGAACGGGAGCGAAAGGAAGAACAAAAATGGACGACGAGACATTGGTCGATTCGGCGAGGTCGCAATTGTTGACGAGTCCTCCCTCAACGTCGACAATAACGAGCCCAAGGACCACATTCACTGGTGGCACGAGCTCGTTTTGGAAAGGGAGTGGAAGGCGGCCGTTTACTTTCGCGGACGTGGTCACCGAGGTGAAGCAGAGTGACGACCATCATGCTGGTTCGTCGCCTTTCCCCACTACTGTTGGAATCATGATCAACGGCTGGAATAGCGATGGGTGAGCCTTTGGGTGTGGAGGAACACGAGCGTATGTTCTTTTGTCGGTTTTGCCGGGAAAGCATTCATGAGTGTAATATAGCACCCTCTCTGGATGAAAAGCAACAACGCGCCGGCGCAGAGCTGCTCTACGGTTTCGAGAGGTGTGTTGTCTTCTATGTACCGAGTTCGTTTCCGTACGCTTAGTTCCTCCAAGGCGGATTGAGAGACTTGACAAGCAGGTATGAACATACAACATCGACCTATACAATCACAGGCTCATCCTTCGATGCCCAGCTTCGCGATTTTGAAAATGCCTCGCGCGAATTGGGGAGTTCCGTTGGGATCGTCTGGTCCGCTTTCAGGCTCCAAGAACGTCTTGCCAAGGTCCTCTTTTTATTTCGCGAGAACGCTGCCTATCTCTATCCGCGCAAGATCATGCACAAATCCCAAGATGTGCTCGTCAACCCCAACGTAATGGAACGCCGTCAGGAGTGGCGCAATCGTTCCACGATCCCTCTTTCACAGGATAACCTCGAGCTTGATATGCTTCCGGATCAGCTGAAGAGTCTCGCAGGAGATGTTGGGGCATTCATCAGCTGTTTGAACGAGTTTGAGGAGTTCAATGATGAAGCGATCAGCCAGTCAATGCGGTCGTTTGAAGGTGACTTGCGAGTACGCCATGTTTCCTACGCTCTTCTTCTGTGACTCATGTTACATTTGGCTACAGTATATCTCTGCTTGTCTTTGCGAATACAAGAGTACGTTTTCATGTATCATGGTTGGCGTAGGTGGTCGAGTTACATCATTATGTCTCTAGACCAGTTTCGGTCATCGGCAGTGCAGCGGTACGTCCACGATTTGACGATTGAGATAGGCGGCCATCTCGATGAGATCACTGCTGCACTCACTATCTTTATCGAAATTGGTATGTCGCCAGCATCTGCTCGATAGGTGCCGTACACGCTAAAGTTCGTCTAGGCATACCGACTATTTGGTTCCATCAACAACATGCTGCAAAGAATTTGATGAACGTGTCGACATTGTCAATCGTTTTCGGAGTTGTTGATGCGTCGCTCTTGGTCGTCTCAAGTGGTATGACGGCCACCATCCCTGCCAGGCTCGTTAATATGTTTTGGATGTCCTCCTTGTTATTCAGTATTGCGGGGGGAGTGAATGGCCTCGTCGGCCTCACTTGGAAACAATCTACCTAGTGAGCCTGTTTGTGTTTGTCCACTCTCCCATTTACTGAGTCCTCGCTCGAATCATATAGCCGCTCACCCATACATAGAGTGCCGTGGTATTTGCTTATATGGATGAAAGGGTCTCCACTCGTGTTTCTCGTTGTTGCTATCGCCTGCTTCTCTGCTGGCATTGTGCTCTTCACCTATTCCTCCGGACAGGTATGACCTTTAGCCACTTTGCGTTGAAGTTGTGTATTGATAGTTGATTGCAGAACCCCATCACATCGGCGGTCATCGTAGTTACAACGGTACGTTTGCTTTGCCGGAATGCCTATCAAGGTCTCAATTCTCCCTCGACCTTTGCTCTTGCCAGCTAGTCGCGTCCTCGGGTCTTATTTCGATCTCGGGTTGGTTCATATTGGAACGCTGGACGTTCCTCAGGCAAAAGGATAAGTGGCTTGGAGAGGTCATCAATGAGACTCTTGACCAGCTCGCCGAACTCGGCATCGTCCGTGCATACAAATGCGCGATGCAATGGTGCGGCCAACGTCTTGCTGCGACGCGCGCATACCTCGTCCGTTTCCTCGACTGGTTGACCATCTCGCACACCCCCAAGCCCAAACCCAGAAATGATGGGATGACAGGACTGTCACGCATACCATCCACTTCAAGCCATGGCCCTGGATCATCCGACAGCCACAAACATGGTCATAACACGCTCGACGGACGCAATCCACGCGTCCGTTTTCAGAACGCTGTCCGCGCTGTGATCGAGTTGCAGCGCACAACGGGCAACCGTGCAAAGCCAACGCGCCCAGGGTTACCCCGTCGGGACTCGTGGTGGCAAACCTCAATACCTCTAGGCCCAGAAGCGTCTGTGAGTCCGGTACCGGAACCCGGGCTATGTGCGTTGCGGGGAGCGAGGGTAGCCAGGGTGATTGAGGAACTCAAAGCGCTCGATTTGACGCAGGAGCTGGTCCCGCACTGGGCGCTCGTGCGGCACATCCAGTTCTCACCCAATGGCAGGTATTTGGCGACATCAAGGTGGGTACATGTGCATTGCGTGCCTCAGGAATGTTGACTAACAGATTTGCGCGCCTTGTCAGTTGGGACAGAAAAGCGATTATTTTCCGCGTCGGGGTGAGTCGTACGCACTCGTGGGGTTCTGGCCTGTTGACTATGTATTTTGGTTTTATAGGAGACACTGACACACCATGCCACGCTCTTGCATGTCCGGGGCTTTGTCAGTCAAGTTGCTTGGTAATCACTTCCCTGCTTTGAGATAATTGTTTAACCCTGCTTAGGTCACCCAACGGCCGCCTCCTCCTCACGCGGTTTACACGTGGCCTCAAGCTGTGGTCTGAGGCAAGTCACGCCTAAAAACAATTTGCTACCCGACGTCTTATCTGCTTTCGTCAAGGACGGAGTGTGTAAGCGGACGATCGACCGATCTAAGACAGTTAGTTCGGTGGTTTGGCTTCCAACTGGACAAGGTAGGACCATAATGCCGTCCAATTGTTGTTGCTTTGTGTTTACGAGCACATTCTGTTTGTCAGCGATCTTTTCGGTAGAGGGTAGTGAAGTAGTGAAATTGGTGCGTTCATCCCATTCATGGACTATGCAAATTACCGATCGACACGAGACAGGATCTGCATGGAAAGGTACCC
>JBBPKX010000063.1:0-12270 GCA_038089435.1 Boletus austroedulis | reverse complement strand
GTGCACAAGTTCAGCTTTATTTAGTCAAACACCATTGTTTGATGATGTTCGCGATATCAGTATATCGAAGCGGATGCCATTCGTTCTCGTTTCGTTTGAACAGGTATGTCTTCGACATTACTCGTCCTGTCCCGCACTACCACATCTACATTCTTACCAACCGTCCGATGTCCAGGCTCCACCCCAACTTTGGAAACTAGAGATCGTGCGGGACAGAGGACGACTGAACCGAGAAAGCCCAGTAACGGCACGACTAAACCTCAAGCATTCTTTTGCGCTCAACGTACCCACCCCCATCGCGGGATCGTGTTACTTTGGAGGCAATGATGAACAATTTGTGTTTTGTGTCGGCAAAGGTGGGTGCCCGTTTCGTGACTCGCCGTTATCAGACTGTTGACCTCAATGTGCGGCTTTCGATGCATTCAGCCGGCGACGTGCACATTTGGGATCGAGAGACAGCAGCGCTGGTACGGTTCATCCGCCCGATGAACGTGTCCGAGATGAGGGATATGACTTGTATTGGATGGAACGATGGGATGGACGAGTCGATGTTTGCGACGGGGAGTCACGATGGGACAGTGCGAGTGTGGTCGGCGGCAACGGTTAACCGGACCGAGGAGGACGAGAGCTCTACGGAGGTGGGCTCGGATGGGTAAGGGGATGGTGTGCAAAGGTACGGTGCTGCGGCACAGTGGGATGTGTGAGAGCAAGTCTCGTCGTTCACGCGCACGAGACGTCGCTCTCTCATTATTCGAAGACGATTACTAATTGACATTCACCCGTGGTATTAATAGCAGAGCTTTGTGGTACTGAACACAACGGTTTCCCAGTGATAGTACTCCTCTGAAAGCCTCCGCATAGTATGGCCCGTGTACTGAACTCGGCGTATGCAGGGCGTACGCACCGTTTTCTGTCTGCCTTCGTCGGCACTAGGAATAATCCTGTCCAACGCCAGACCCACCCTGCGACACGCGATGGGAGGCTGCTACGGGTGTGGAATGCCATGCGAGCAGCAGATCTGCATCATCTCACAGTCAAGCTTTGGACAACCATCAGCGTACACGGGACATGGTTCGGCCACATGCTCCAAAGGTCACTTGCTCGTCTGGCATACTACAATGTGATTTTTCGGCCTCCAAATGCAACAGCTTTGATCAAACACAACATTACAAGTACTGGCACGTTCAAATCGGGTACTACTTTTGATGGACCAAACTCGGATCACAGGCAGTGATAAAGGGGCAAACGAGCGAGAAAAAAGGCGTCGATAAAGGTATACAAGCGCACACGCTTGGGTCACGCCGGTGGCAAGACGACCTTCCTCTCACCACTGCATTCTACCACTCCCACACTCGCATGGTCACCATGTTGACGTTCTCTGATCTAGGATCCACCTAGCATCGTACGAACGATCAAAATAACACTCGGCCAAGATTTCAGAGACGTGACGGTCCTCTTCCGTCGGGTGCTGTGCCGTCCTTGTCTTTCTTGATATGCTTGAATGGTCCGAGCCGGCCGATGTGTTAATGATGACAAGGTTCCAAATGGCGTGATGATGACTCTGTCCCTGGGGGTACCTGCTGAAAGCTGGGTTCCTGAATCACGTGCTTTCCAGTTATCAGAAAGAAGAGATGCCGTCATGCTCTCAGTTTTGGTGGGATCACATGCACATCCTAGGAACGCGATACTAGCTCGTCGAGAGGGGGGCCATGGTAAAATTTCACCCGAAGTGGCTGGAGACATAGTTTGATCACCGAAACCTAAAGCCCTCACTGCCAGGGGCACACGGGCACTTCCCCGGTTGTACTAAGACAATATCGTCTTGAATCACATCTCAAACGCGCCGCCATCACGACGGCCAACACTGCAGAATGAAACGCACGTGGAAGAGTGGAGTATGAGCGTATGTCCGTGCATACTCGGGCCCGCTCTCGTAACGCGTCCCGAAACGGAGGATTCCCATCACAGTTCACTTGACCATCGACCATCACTGCCATCGACAATTATACTCGACATCACATCAGTGTTGTAATAATATGGTAGAAGCGGTGAACAAGACTTCCCGTTATGTAGCTTGGAGAGCAGCCCAAAAACCGGCTCGCTGTTTGACCGTGGCAACTAGGGGCAGGGTGGCGAGGGTACCATGCTGTACACAATATGACGATCCCACAAGCTGTGGTACGGAGAAGCATATGGCTGGGTGCAGCAGGCGGCGTTTCACTTGACACTCCTGGTGGGAACGCGCTTGTCTGCTTTGTCCTGGAAAGGCTGTCGTGCGGATTAACAGGGCAGGGTATCAAATCCGAGAGGTATGGTCCATTATGACGAATGCAGAGGTGGCCACGATGTGGCCGTGGATGCCTGTGATGGTGTGGTACAGCCACGGCTGAGGTCTACAGCATACCTGATAGTGATGGAGCTGAATCAATCAATCTGGCATGATTCAATCAGTCGTGGCAGTATGATCTTTGTAGCCAGAGTAGGAAAATCAGGGCTGTGTGCGGGGATAGCCTGCTGAATACCTTGCACAAGTGAACGAAGTTGGCGTTGTTGCAATCGAGGCCTGTCCGGTGCAGGGGAGGCTTGGTCGTGCAGTGAAGGAGCCGAGTGTGCATGTGTTGGGAGCGTGACACGCCGTTGATCATGATGTGGCATGAAACTTGAGGCGGGAGTCGGGAATCGGAAGAAGGGGCCCTGATGGCAGCCAATCGTATTCGCGCTGGTGGCATCAATCTCACCGTTGCCGCAGGGGTCAACTCAGCCATGGACACATAACAATCTGGAAGCGGACGATGCGCGGCACGGCACAGGAGGCTTCGGAAGATCAGATGCGGCAGAGGGCGTTCCTTGGCTCCGGCTTCGAAAGGACCAAGGGAACGCGATCAACCCGTCCGCGGAGGGGAATCCCGCAAGACGTGGACTGAGGGAGCGATGTATCGTGAGGAAAAGCGAGAGAAGGAGCCCAACTTGGGATGGCAACCAGGAGGCCAAGTATAACTAGGAGGGAGAAGATTGACCTGTGACGCTTCCTTGGGCGGTGTCCCTAAACCGACATGTCGACAACCAACGTGTCAGGCCATATTTCAAATGGTGACTGCGTCCCCGCAACTACCAGGACGTATTTGGACAATGGCAGGAATGCGGCAGTAGGCTGGAGCTTGGCGACCGAATGTGGGCAGACGCCGGTTCAGTCTCAGAGTTGGTAGCGATAGCGCGGGCACGATCAATCAATCAGCGATGGTTTTGGGACTGGGAACGCAAACAAGGAGGAGGAGACAGGCACTGGGAATACAAACGCCGAGTGAGAGTGATGATATCGGCCAATAATGTTGACGCTATATAGGAAGGTGTGTTGCTGTCTGACATGGAGACGGAACAATTTCCATTTAGAGTGTCAAAATGAAGGGGCCATCGGAATCTGACTGATGCCGCAGGGTCGATGTGATAGGGTAGGCGATCAAGATGATACCCTACACACAATAATAGCACCGGGTGTCAATGCCCACGAACAATATACGATCGCGAGGTCCTCTCACAGGCCCTGGGCTAGGGCATCCCCTGTTTTCGCGAACCCGAATCGCCTTCAAAAGGGGTGGCCTGTCCTTTTTTTTTTTTCTTTTCTCACCCGTTCGTCCGATCTGGCCAAGGTCGCCGAGGGGGAGCAAAGACTCGCTGGGTCGGCATTTAAAAATGGCAGGACTATGCCGGCTGTGCCGCGGTGCCATGAGAAAGCGCCGTTGGAGCTCCGCTTGCGGAAGGTGGAACTATGACAAGAATAACGATACGGATTGGTAATAATTATATATTATAAAAAATAATAAAGGTGCGGGCGTTCCATGGACGGTCTTCTGATAGTTGTTCCAAAGGACCGGCGGATCGCGGTGTGAATACAGGTCGTACGGGAAAATAGAAACAAGGATCTCGTCGTCCAAGGCGGACAAGGGCAGGAAACGGGCACGTTGCACACACGGAATGTCCGCCGCAACCGCGCAGAGTCGTTCCAGTGGAGGTCGTGCAGCACGTTCGTTTCCCTATTCTCCTGGTCCCATGTTCTCCCACCCGGATCAACAGCACAGCGAATCTTCTCAGAAAAGCAAGCCGAGTTCCTGGCAAGTCCTCAAACACCATCGCCTCGTTTTATCTCTCTCAACCCTCATTTCCTTAGGGAAGACCGTCGCAGCTCCCAGCAATCCGCACTGCGTCATCCTCCTCCGCGTGGGCCATCCGCGTCTGCAGCCGATCATCGCCTTCCTGATAACGGTCTGTCGTACTGCCCTTCCACCGGTGTTCCACCTTCCTAAACACTTGCCATTTCGAAATGTAGACACCAGATCTCTCGAAACAGCCCCTTGTCCAAATTTACGACTTCCTGATCCCTTTGATCAGCGCGGTGTTCGTTCTTTGTTTGCTTCGATGTCGCGCTGTCTTTTGATCTGTTGATCCATTATCAGTTCTCGACATCCATTTCCATTGATAAGTCTCACCTTTCCCTCAACACTTCCTCACTCGGTCTCTCCCCCCCTCCCTTCCCCACCAACCAAGCGCCCTCTCTCCCTATGCCTCACCGCGTTGAGTCAATGCCTCTTCCCTCTTCGTACGTACCGTCGATCTCTCCCCACCCCATCCTCCTGACATTCCCCTTAGCCACCGTCGTGATTACGATTACGCCTACGATCACTCGTATCGTCGGCCGAGCCCTCCTCCCATAGCCACCCTCTCCCACTCCCCGTCCCTCTCCGTCTCCTCGCTCGACCGTTCCTCTGTCTCCTCGCCTGCACCGCGCAGGTCCCCGACAGACCGTCCCGTCGACTCTCATTCAGCCTATTCTGATCCCTATTACTCCCAGGAGCAGTTGTCGCGACCTCGGCCATACCCTCACGATCCCGTACGGGATTCTGGTCGGTCTCACACTTACACTTATAATTCCCGCCCGCACCCCGAGCACAGATACTCGCATGAGTCGCACCCGTACCATGTCTCGCCCGCCTACAACAGCCCTCCACTTTCACATGCCAGCCCTGCCACGCGCGACAACGCTTCCCTCTCATACCCCCTGCCAGGTCAAAACCACTATACCATCGGCTACACTGACGACGCCGCAACCAAGCTGAGCGATAGGGTCCGTCGGAGATGCTTCAATTGTTGCACGACGGACACCTCCACGTGGAGACGATCAAATCTAAGCCCCGGAAAAGTGGTATGGCATCCTCTTCCCCATATAGTACCAGGCTGACAGCTTTCTCAGCTCTGCAACAAGTGTGGTCTCTTCGAGCGCACACATGGTCGCGCGAGGCCAGACCAGTTCCCTCACCGTAGAGGTCCTCTGGCAACGCCCATGACACGGCCCAGAACGCCACCGCAGTCCACCCAGCTGCCTCCTATTTCCACTCATGTTGCTCCACTTGCGCCATATCACTACAGTCACCCTTCGATTGCGCCGCTTACTTCGATCCCTGACGCGCGCAAGTCACAGCACCCTAATCAGTTGCCTGAGATCCAATCATGGCTTGATGCGCCCGTTTCTCGCACGACCTACCCATCAGACCGCGGTCATGATCACATCTTGCCCCTTCGCCAGCGGTCACCACCCCGCCTTCAGCACCACGTGGACATCCGACCTAGTAGTGTTCATGGAGCTGTTGCATGAACGCGTTGCGGTGGAGAAAAAGACTCTGGCTTGGCCCCCTAAAGTCTGCTTCCATTCCTTTCCCCCTTTCTATGCCTGCCTGTTCTTGCACACTTGCCGAGCTTGATTTGCTCGGCTGCGTCTATCACGCTGGATGCATGTTTCAGTAATAGTTGAATTCTGCTGATATCGCCCGTCGTATTTGTTGTCGCGTAAAATGCTTTCAGTCAATGCAGTCGCAAACATGTACCCTTACTACTTTTCTTGGAGCTCTTGCTGTATTATCACGCAATGCTTTCGACTGGAATACAGTGATGACCGGCATATGCGTATTTATCCATAGAATCCAATTTTCTTGATCATCTATCAATGATTTCGTTATGTACGCCGTTGGTGTGGCAAATCCCATGCCCTTTGTTATACTGATTGCGTCTGAATGCGGCTACAATTATGCCTGCAACTATCACTAATCTCTCTTTGGAAAAGGCGGAACTTACGTCTAAGACCGATCCGTTGATCGTGTATTCAGCCCATCGCCGGAGCGCGGAGGTAGCTCGATCTGGGGATATCATTTCGATCGATGGCACACGCCACCTGTGACGGGAGGCGAGTATGCTTCCTACACCGAGGAAGGGGGGATGAACTAGAACCGTCTCTGCCAAAACGGGCTCCGAACGCACACGGGAGAGTGGTGGGGGAGCAGAGCGGGCCAGACAATTATGCTCGGAAGCTCTCAAGATACTACAGGGGGGTGACTTGCATGCTGTAGAACGGCGATGACACACGTGAACGTTCGATGGCGTCCTTTTATTATTTTTTTCACAGCATGCCGATTTGCCGGGCTTGGACCTGCGTGGCGCATCACGGCTCGGAGGCGGCGCAATCACCGACTCCTGGATTATTTCAGCGTCATTGTTCTGAAGCTCAGTGAACCGTCCACGGAGCGAGGACACGACATGGAAAAGCAGACATTTGGACTGCGGCGTCCCCAGCACGAAATGTCCCTGGCGTGATGTGTCATAGCACGCGAAACGTAACTTTAAGTGGATTGAGAAGGGAGTGGTGAGACGTGGAACCGAAGAGACCGAATCACATTTGGCTTATCATTTCGGATATCTCCAGTTTCACAAGGCTGACCTGCAGGCAAGTGGTGCGGTGGAATAGGGGAATGTGTGGCAGAGCGTGAACTCTCGGTGTACGTGGGGGAGGGGGGTCTAATGAAAAAAAAAAAAAAGAGGCCGGGATAATGACGCGCGGAAGCGGCCGCCCATGACCGGGATATACAGGATGGCCAGACCAGTGTTATAGCTTGCGCTTTGGAAAGAGATCTTGAACGCGTCACTCGGACTGGCACTGACAGGCATGGTAATGCGATCCTTTTCCAGCCCCTTCTCGACGGACAGCGCATCAACTGTGCCAGATGGGTTAGAGTCATACCCAGGTGCTAGGGCAACGGATACCAGCGACAATCGCCAGGAGTCGGATCAGCAAGGAAGCTCCATCCCAATTGTAGTTCTTTGCGCCAATCAAATACAAAGCCAACCATCTACGAGCAAGGCAAGTGGAGCCATGAGGCTGGTCGGGGGCACGGAACGTTGTTGACGCGGCCAGCTCCGATTACCACGGTGAGCGACAGCGTTCATATGACTTGTCATGGGATTGATGGCCACCTGCAAATGAGCCCTTTAATCAAACTGGATCTGGGTTGCGATCTGTTCCTACCGGGTATCCGTATTTGCCTCTCTTCTCTCACTCCCAGGTCGTTGCTGGCACCACAAGTAGCATGCTGCGGAACATGGTGGGCAATGGGCCTCTTCGGAACTGGATAACTCGAACCTCCGCAAAAGCCCGCACCAGAGACAATGCTTTGTGAAGACATGGGAACCCAAATCTTTCGGGTTTGTATGGAGAAAAAAAAAGGTCGGGGACGACACTGAAAGGGAGGTATAGAGCCTTATCTTTTTGGGATGCGCATGTAGTAGTAACTATGCAAGATTGTGGGTCGAAAAAGGAATGTTTTGGCATGACAGCACACGCACCTCGTCATGCACCCGAATTAGCGCCCTCCTTTTCTGATCCGTGGACGTGTTCTGCCATCTTGAAAATCAGCGGCTTTCCTCCACACGATCAAACCTTTGCGACGATGTAGCAAGCCGACTTGGAAGGATAGCTTTCGTTACTAAGAGGAACAGAGCTTGTTGAGTTCTCTAGGAGACAAGGCGGCAGATCGCCGCAGTGGTTTCCGGAAGGCTGTCAAAGGAGTATTCTTGGGAAGGCCATTGCCTCGGAGCTGGTACAGAAAAACCAGGTTGGCAAGTTCAGACAGCGCAACATGCTCCACAGCCCCTACTCGTTTCCACTCTAGACCCGAACTTCGTCGTGCGTACATAATATGAAAACAGATTCTACACGTTTGAATCCCCATGCTAGAGGGTTGTACTTCATTCCTCACGGACGCGTGCCATACCCGAACGTTTGACGGCTCTGCTGGCACAATCACTCAATATCTGGGCGGATGCTGATCGGAACATGACCACAAATCGGAAACTGTCACTCTTGACACATGGTTACTACCCATCATGACCAGTCAGGCATCGATAAAGCAAAAGGGTCGGTGATTACCAGAAAACCGCGCTTCAGGCCGCTATATGTCCCGACTTCAAAGAGGGTAATTGATATCCATTCTCAGCGATATCTCGCGCTGTCTCGTCAAAGACCGAATAGGCATGTGCTTCCGCGTCGAATGCTAGCACCCATTCGGGCATAGGCAGGCCAAGATCTTCCACGCTGTCGATCTCTGCGCGATGCCACTCATCCCGTGTGGATACTCCCATTCGCTGTATTTTGAGTGCACGTTCGTACCTAGGTAGTGTCAGTGCCAGCTATGGACAAGAATTAATGCAGACCAAACCCACCGAATTGTTTCCATTACCCTGGCGGCGAGGGGTATCTTGTCCTTACCTGCCATTTGAAGTGCCACGGCTAGAGTGACGCCATCCTCGATGGCCTGGGATGCACCTTGCATACTTGAGCTTGGGCCATCCAGTGAATTATGGTCAATGGAAGACCAAGAGAGAGAGACTCACGGGAGAGAAGGATGAGCAGCGTCGCCAATCAATAAGACCCGTCCGCCTCTGCTGACCCAGGTTGGGAGTGGGTCATGAATGACAAGCTTCCAATCCACACAAAATGGTGCCTTGGAGATCACCGCAGCGCATCGTGGGTCCCATCCTTCTACAATGTCTAACACGTCTTCGATTCGTCCAGGTGCAGACAAGTCGCCCTCGATATACCCTGTGTCCCTATACACCATTAGCGTCAACAAGACACATGCGCAGACAAGTTCTCACTTGCGAGTGACCAACCATGATATCGATTTTCCTCCGTCGAATGACGCAACAATAACATGAACATCTTTACCTAGCAGATGTCGAATAAATCATGGTTTGGCTGCGATGCTACACTTGTTTACCAGTCCATGCGTAGAGCACATCTCCATCTTTGCATAGAAAATCTGTGCGCGGATCGGTATCCACCCCTTGTTCTTTGGCATCAAACCATGTTCGATAAATAGCGTACCCGGATGGACGGGGCTGACTATGGTGTCCCTGTCGGAATCATGTCACTATGCGACTGCAATGGAACCCAAATAGTAAGAAGACTAGCCAGTACATATTTGCGCGCATGGCTCTTGATCCCGGTCGCAGAAACGACCAGGTCTGCTTGTAGGCGTTCCCCCGAACGAAGGATGACCCCGGCTGTTCTATTTTCACCGTCCTCCCAGTAGTCAATGACTTCTTCTCCGGTGCGGACATCTATTCCAAGTGAGATTGTGTGGCGAAGGAGAACGTCGTGGATGCGCGCGCGATGCCCTGCATATGTATAAGCGCCGAACGCAGGTGAAGGCAAGGGTTGCACTCGGAGGAGGTTGCCCGAGGGATCGTGTAGTCGCAGCTCCGGAGCATGTGCACAAAATCCCCACAGTCTATCAACAGTACGTCAGTCGGTCAACGCGATGCTATACTGAACATATACTCGTCGTGTAGACCCCAGCGAGCGACGATACGACTGGCGTTGGCCACCAAACCGATCATCTGGAAAAAACATTGTATCCAAGTGCACATTAACCTAAGACGTTGCGAAATGAATGAGAATAGGCACACATCACCTATCAATGATCGATGATCAACAACAATCCAAGATCGTCGCAGGTGAACGCGCCTCACCGAGGATTTTGAATGACCCAGCCTGCTCCAATACGACCACATCGTGACCCTTGCGCTTGCATTCAATAGCACATCCAAGGCCAGCATAGCCGGCTCCAACGATGATCACACGGATGGCTTCTGAAGCTGCAGAGCTGTCCGTCATCATCCAGATATGATAGCGTGCTGGGCGGTCGCTGAAATGTTGGTCCGTGTTGTTTTCTGGGAGTCCCAATGTATGTTGTTGATCGCGGACGAATACAGTCTGGTGGACAAGGCAAGATTTACATAAGCTCAGTTCGTTGGTTGTTTCCCTTGTGGACTTACAGGGGGCGTAACGGCGGCGAGCATTTCCTTATCATCGAGCACCTGCCTATTACAAAATATAATTGATGCCCAAGTTGCCAACCACCAAAGTATTGTCGATCACCATCTCAGCCAAACATGTAGTACATCTAGTAACACTATCAGTGCTGCGAATGTTCTCCGTAATGAGTTTACTTACCATGTTACAAAAGAACACACCGGTACATGGTAAAGAGATGTGACGCAATGGGACCTGGAAGCATGGCCATTGGTCAAGTGAGATTATCATGCGGTGCGGACCAGAACTTTTGGTGGATCATTAGCATTAGCATGTATATTTTCTCGGTTATAGCTACAGACACATAGATCCAATCACGTGAGTCGAAGGTGTAATTGCTCGGTTACTTTGTCCGTCTAGAAAACACATGATTGCGTCATGCCAAACCAGTATAAATAAACTACCCAGCTCTCGCTGCAACTCGGACCTCACCAATCAACATGTCCAACGCGAAGTCAAGAGTGCTGGAAAAGCATGACAACGATGTCGTTATTCTCGCGGCGGTTCGGACTGCAATAGCAAAGGTATCACCATCGTCACTGTAACCGGAGCTGTCCATCATGCTTACGTGTGTATCCTAGGGCAGAAAAGGTGCCTTCAAGGACACACGACCGGAGGAACTCTTGTCCAATGTCTTCCGCGCAGCATACACAAGAGCACATGTAAATCCAGCTCTCATCGAGGACATTGCTGTGGGTAACGTCCTTCCGCCTGGTGGCGGCGCCAATGGTGCCCGAATGGCTGCTTTGCACGCCGGCATCCCCAATACTGCTGCCGTCAACACCGTCAATCGGCAATGTTCATCTGGGCTAACCGCTGTGAATCAGATCGCCAATGAAGTACTAACCGGTCAGATTGACATCGGGATTGGTAAGTGTCCATCTACATGCTCGACCGCGATTACTCATGTTGTCTGTGCTAGGGGCTGGCGTCGAGTCCATGACGTTCGGATGGGGGGGTGTATCGCTTCCAGATGGCTGGTCGCCTACTGTCCTCAATAATCAGGAAGCGCAAGATTGCCTCATTCCAATGGGTATCACCTCCGAAAATGTTGCTGCCGATTTTGGGATTTCTCGGGACACACAGGACAGGTTTGCCGCAGAGTCGTTCCAGAAAGCTGCAGCGGCACAAAAAGCGGGGAAATTCAAGGATGAGATTGTACCAGCCAAGGTCACAGTAATCAACCCGAAGACCGAACAATCTAGTGAGATTGTGGTGGATGCAGACGAGGGTATACGAGATGGAGTTACATCTGAGAGCCTTTCGAAGCTCAAACCTTCATTCAAGAAGGACGGGTCGACCCACGCTGGTAAGTCGACGTCGAGTGGCTTGTGTGGTTGTGGCATCATCCGATACATACTTTTCAGGAAATGCCTCACAAGTCTCTGATGGCGCTGCAGCCGTTGTTCTCGCTCGCCGTTCGGTCGCTAAGAAGCTTGGTCTTCCCGTAGTGGGCAAATTCGTTACTGCTGCAACCGTCGGCATTCCACCTCGAATCATGGGTGTGGGGCCCGCCTATGCCATTCCCAAGGTTTTGGAGAAGGCTGGTCTATCCAAGGACGACGTAGACTTTTACGAGATCAATGAAGCATTCGCATCACAAGTCATTTACTGTGTAGACAAACTCGGAATTCCATTTAGCAAGGTAAATGTGAATGGTGGTGCCATCGCTCTTGGACATCCTCTTGGCTGTAGTACGTCGTTGCCGTCGTCTCTGTTACCTGGCGCTTCTCATCGTCTCTTTATAGCTGGTGCGAGGCAAATCGCTACCGGCTTGAATATTGCCAGACAGAGAGGCGAGAGAATATTCGTGACGAGTATGTGCATAGGCTCCGGGATGGGGATGGCTGCCGTCTTTGTTAGCGAGCACTGAACACCTACTTGTTATTGTATGTTACCTGGGATTGCGAGCTGGTGTTCGAACAGAATATATGAAGATCTCCTTTATGTGTCAGTTCTCACATGCTT
Organism: Boletus austroedulis; assembly: GCA_038089435.1. NCBI lineage: Eukaryota > Fungi > Basidiomycota > Agaricomycetes > Boletales > Boletaceae > Boletus > Boletus austroedulis. The sequence continues at coordinate 107 of JBBPKX010000063.1, read as the reverse complement.
TGCTAGCTAGTAGGATAAATGTTTCTCCCAAACGGGCCGCCACCAACTTGTTAAAGTGTCAGAGCGATCTTGGGTGAAAGATGTCCCTTTCCCTGAATGTCGTGGTT
>JBBPKX010000061.1:0-25598 GCA_038089435.1 Boletus austroedulis | reverse complement strand
GTAGGAGTTTATCATAACATATGTTGGTTTATATCCATCTTCCCTTGCTCTTCCAGTGGTGGTTTCATGGGAGGTGGGTGACAAGCTGGAGAATGAGGATGTATTCTGTTGGGAACAGGCAGAACAATACAATGAAGATGACAAGGAGGTGGGGATTAGATGGCAGGGAGGGGAAGGTCCATCCAAAATTTGGGCAGCTAAAGGGACTTGAGTATGCACAGACCCTAAGGAAGATCTTTGACCTAAGGAGAAGAGGTTCTTTGGATTGAAAGGACAGTCCTCCTGGGTGTGACCTGGTTGCTACTTGTGGCAGCTGTAAATTGGACATTGGTAGAATGGACAGTCCCTTTGCCAGTATCCTAGGTGATGGCATTGGAAGCATGTGTCCTTATATCTCTCATTGGTGGTAAGAAGGGGCTTTTCATCTAGAGCCTTCTGTTGTTCAGCATGGTGGTAGGCTTTCTGGGCATCATCAATGTGACAACCTGGCTTCTCTTACTGGATCTATACTCTGGGGTTCCCTTGGAAGGGCTTGGAGGAGGTGCACTTCAAGTGTACTGAGAAGGAGCAGGCAGAAGACAAGGAAAGGATGAGGTGAATTGAGATGGGGACTGCACTACTGACAGGCCTTTATATACTCTACACTATGAGGCTGTGCCTGGTCCATGCTACTGAGGCTGTACTGAGGCTCTATAGCTATTGGTACATGAGACATGTGAGGCTATGATGAGAAACTACTGCTATTGGTCCAATATGACTAGGCCTCTCTCCATGAGGCATCAACAAGGCTAAACCTGTACCTGGCTGTGCTATCCTATGCAACCTATGCTATCCTGTGTGCAGTGCCTGCTGCATAAGGCTTGTGAGTCAGAATGATGAAGAGTGACTCCTACTGACTCCAGTATGATTTGATATGACTAAGTGAGGGTTTCTAACTCCTCTTGACTCAATGTGACTTGATTGAGGTCATGACTCATTATGACTTGATGTGACTTTTAATGACTCTTGTGGCTATGTGGTGGCTGTGACCTGCAACTAAGAATGATGGAAAAATGAAAAGTGTACCCATCTTAGGGTTCTGTTACAATCAATGGCTCAACATTTGTCTGAGCTGAGGGGGAAGGAGGATGTGGAAGGAGTAGAGGATGGAGAGGACTCAAGTATGGCAGGGTGATTCTCAATGAGGAGGGGGCAGTGGTGTTCATTGGTGAGTTCAATGACATATTGGTCAATGTCTTGAAGGAACTCTTCAAATCTTGTCTGATATATGATGGAGTGGAGGTTCTCCAGTGTGGTTGCTTGAATAGTGGTGATGTACTATTGATCAAGAGGGTCCAAGTCTAGTGAGGTAAAGTCATTGGTGACTGCGAAGAGTCATTGTACCTGCAGGTAAGCCTGGTAGAGGGCCAGGAAGGGGGAGTCCATGTCCATGTGCACCTTAAAGGGTATAGTGAGGTGATTGTCAATGAGGTAGTGGGAAAGGGCACAGACATACTAAGGAGGAGGAGGTCCTTCATGAGCAGAGTAGACTAGCATGGGGGCATCAACAGTGGCAATGGGAGGATGAGTTGGGATGGTTTGAGATGGTAGAGAGGACAAGATTATGGGTTGAGGGGAGTATTCTCCCCAATTGGGCAAAGTGATGGTAGAAAAAGGGGATGAAGGAGTAGAAGAAATGGTAACAGAGGATTCAGTGGAAATGGAGAGCAAGGAGATGGTGGATTGGCAGAAGGACATGATATTTTGAGTTTCAAGGATCATAAGGGGCAGAAGATGGAAGAGTGAAGGTTTTTATAGGTGACAAGGGCAGACTTCACATTTTTCAAGTTCCATTCTGGGATCCATGAGTCTTCTTTGGCAGAGTATCCTTTCCATTGGATCAGAAACATGTGGCAAGAGGATGGTCCATGGTGATGTAGGATCTTTTCTATTTCATATTCTTCTTCACCTTTGATTAGATCTGGAGGTAGTGAAGGGAAGTTTGGGCCATGCATGCTATTTTTGTGATAGGGTAATAACAGGGAAGCATGGAACATGGGGTGGATCTTCCATGTTTTGAAAAGGCAAAGGTGATAGGTGAGTGGAGATAGGACTTCTGTGATGGAGAAGGGTTTTTTTTGTATGGAGTTGAATTTTGGACAAGTAGAGCAGTGTTTGAGGTTTTTAGCCTCAAGCCACACCTTATCTCCTTTGATGAAAGGGGTGAAGCCTCAGTTTCCTTGGGCAGCCATTACTTGGCAAGTGAGTTCATGTGTGGCAAGGGCTTCATCTCAGGCAGTGGAGAGTTCCTTGATGCAGTCCTCGACTGCAGGGATATTGGTATTGGGGATGACAGTGGAAAGAGCATGGAGTTCATATTCCATCATGAGATAGAACAGTGATTTGTTTGTAATGGAGTGGATGTGATGGTTGTGGGCAAATTTGGCATGTGTGATGTGGTCAGACCATGAGGTGGGGTTATTTCCACAGTAGATACAGAGGTATGTTTCAATCTCTTGGCTGATATGTTCTGTTTCTCCATTGGATTGGTGGTGGTAAGCAGTGGAGAGAGAGAGGTCATATCTGAGGAGCTTTCCAAGCTCTTGGATGAAGGCTGAAGCAAATTAAAGGCTTTGATTGGAGATAATTTTGTTGTAGAGGCCAAAATGTTTGTAGACTTTGTGAAAAAAGAGGGTGGCAACACCCTGCATAGTGATTGTTTTCTTGGTGGAACAGAGAATTACTCTCTTAGTAAGGCCATGGTTGACCATGACCAGCAAAGTGTCAAAGCTGGAGAAGAGTGGGAGATCTGTGATAAGGTCACAAGAGATCTGTTGGAAGAGGTGGGAAGTGGAGGAGTGGATTGGGAGGATGGAGAGGACAATGGGATGAGTATTCACTTTGCCTTGTTGGCAGAAAGAACACCCTTCTATGTATTTGTGGATGTATTGGGTGAGACCCAGCCACCAGAAATCTGCAGCAATAAGTTGGTGAGTTTTGAGGTAATCTGGGTGGTCTACTGACACATGGTTGTGGAACCAAGACATGATAAGATGTCAAAGGGAGTCATTAGAAGAAGCATAGATGCATCCTTGGTAGGTGAGGACACTGTTGTTGAAGGCCCAGTTGGAGAGGTGGGAGTGGAAAGTGGGGGATATCATGCCATCAAGTGCCTGCAGAGCATTCAGAACAAGGGGATCATCCTTGGAGGAGGATGAGACCTTCTGGTGCAATGCAGTGTCAATGACATGAATGAAGAGGGAGTCCAGGAGGAGGACAGTGCCCTTATTATCCACAGAGTTAGGGAGGAGGTCCAGTCATTGTAAGAGGGTGTCTGGGATGGTGAGGAGGCATCTGGGAATGTGGACCATGCAGAGATTGAAATTCGTGAGGTCAAGAAGCCATTGTGCTTGATGATGATTAAAGTTCTGGGCTTGGTAAAAGTAGGTCAGGTTTTTGTGGTTGGTGAAAACCTGAACTGGGAAAGGAGAACCATGGAGGTAGTGGCACCAAGCTTTAAGTGCACAGATAATGGCAAGGAGTTCTCAGTCATAGATGTCATAGTTTTGTTTGGCAGGGAAGAACAATGTGGACAGGTAGGAGCATGGATGCCAGTCTCCATTAGTGTTCATCTGGAGGAGGATGGCTCCAGAGGCATACTTGAATGCATCAGTGGCAATTGTGAAAGGGACAGTAGGATCAGGGAGATGGAGTACTGGTTTTGAGAGGAAGAGGCATTTAAGGGAATCAAAGGACCTTTGGCAGGCATTGGTCCAGGACCAGCCATTGTTTTTCTTTGTGAGGTTGATGAGGGGGCAGGCAACAATGGAGTAGTCAGGAATAAAGCAGCAATAGAAGTTGGCAAATCCAAGGAAGGAGTGTACTTCCTTGACTTTGGTGGGGGTTGGCCATTTGGCAATTCTGTTGAGTTTTACAGGGTCCATGGCCAGTTGGCCTGGTTTAACAATCATACTGAGGTATTTGACCTCAGTGGTTGTGAAGGTACATTTTTCAAGTTTCAGATGCAGGTCTAGTTTCTCCATCTGTTGAAGGACTTGTTTAGTTCATTTGATATGGACTTCTTTGTTGGAGGAGAAGATGAGGAGATTGTCCATGTATATGACAAGCCATCCCTCAGCAATCATATCTTGGAATGAGTTGTTCATGAAGCACTGAAACATGGCAGGAGAGTTGGTGAGCCTGAAGAACATTACCATTGGTTTGAAAAGCCCTTTGTGGATAATGAAAGTGGCTTTCCATTGGTGGCCATCCTTGATGTGGACATTGTTGTAGCCCCATCATACATTGAACTTGGTGAAGACTTGGGCACCTTTCAACTTGTTGACAAGATTGGAGATCAAGGGAAGTGGGTAGGCATCACAGATGGTATGTTCATTCAGATATCTGTAGTCTTGGCAAGGGCAAAGTTTGCCATTCTTGTTGACAAAGAAGAAGAGGGCAGCTTGGGGAGAGTTGAAAGGGCAGATCTTTCCAGCACATAAGTTTTCTTCAAGAAAGGCCTCAGTTGCCTTCTGTTCTTCAGGGGACAGAGGGTAGACCTTTCTGACCTTTAGAGTGAATGTCTCATCAAGGTTGATCTCATGGTCATAGAGGCATGATGGGGAAAGGTGGTCAGTGGTTTCTTTGTCAAAGACTGAGGTAAAGGCAGAATATTCTGAGGGAAGTGTGGCTTTTGGCTTGACTTGTTCAGCAGCCATAGCCAGTTGGATGATGTTGGTGAGTTTGGCAATCACTGGGAATCCTTTTGGAATATAGTGGGAGCTGCAATGGATGATGTGAGAGATGCATGCAGCATGTTGGGCTCAGAGGCAGAACTCCAATTCAGTCTCCTGTTGGAGGTAGTTGTAGAGGCAGGAGTTATGGATGGCATGGACATTTACATGCTTTGGGGGACAGGGAGTAGGGGTGTAGCATTTGAGATGATCCAGGTATTGGGTATGGTTGGTGGTGTACAAGTGGTAAAGTTCAGCAGATTCATTGGAAGACTTGGGGATGTCAAGGGTCTGTTGAGCCCAGTTAATGGAGGGGTTGATCTTTTGAAGCCAGGAAAGACCAAGGATGATGTTTTCATTTCTGCAATGCATGATATAAAAGAGAACTTTATGAGCGATTCCTTTGACATTAATAAACAGGGTAGAGGTGTATTGTATTACCCTATTCTGGTGAAGAAATATAAAAAGGGGTTGCACTCGACCAGGAGGCCAAGTAGGAAAAAGGGGGTGGAAGCAAGTGTAAAGCTCATTCCAAGGAGTTCATGCAGGTTGAATGAGACAAGAAGGGGTAGCTTGACTATGCCAGGTGTATGAATCAAGGAGTCTGGAATGAATCCAGTTTGAATGCAGATTATCCAGTCTAGGATGAGGACCAGATATGAAAATGATGAAGGAAACAATGATGACAAGGTGGTGAAAGACTCAAGATGAGATTCAGAGATCTCTACACAAGATTTTATAGTCTGGGCATTCCCAGGACTCTACACTGCAGATCCAAATGCCACAATATAACTAAAAAGAAATAATGTGACAATGACATGAAATCTATATCTAGATGTGTGTCTCTGAGATGTCTGATGTAAAGTAAACTTGTAAAAGGTTAAATGAAATGAACAACAACAAACCATGAAGACAAGAGCATGTCTGGTAAATCTGACTATGGATGGATAACATGAATAATTGGTTAAAAATATGAATACATATGGATAAAGATGGATCTTGACCAGATTGACATGGGATACAATGGACTGGTTGAATGATGGCTTGAATATGACTGTTGATGACTGAAAAGTTGGATGAACAACTGGATACAACTGTAGGAAACTGTGGGTTCCCACACCAGTGAAGAACAGATAAGTTGGCTGGGAGGACTTTGGAAGTCCACTAGTTCTGGCCAACAGAAGGGGGGTCTAGGGGAGTGATATGTTCATCCCAGAAGGGACTCTGCAGGACAGGTGAGTGTTCCAAAAGGTTCTGGGACATTACCCAGTGATCAGAAGTAGCAGAAGGAATGTCCAGAGTTTGTTGTTCATAGTCTGGAATTCTGGATGTCAGTAAAAGCAGTGTGGAAAGCATTAAAATGGTAAAGCAATGGTAGAAAATAGTATACAGTGATGATGACAGTGTTTAGATGGTAATGTGGTGGTTGTGAGCTAATGGTAAGCTGGATTGGTAATCCTAAGTACATCACTTTATAGTCTGGGCATATCTGGGACTAGCATATACATGTATAAAACATAGTCCATAAATGATAGTGTAGCATAAGTAAGTCTGTGTCATATTCCTGATTTCTGCAAAGTCCATCTCCGGTCATCTCCGGTCATCCAGATGTCACAACAGTCCTTAGGATTCCAGACTTCATTGGAGTTGGGCACTCCGGACAGTACTGTTTATATTCTCTCCTTTTGTTCTAGTTCAACTTCATAAGTCTGTATTACACCTTTAGTCAGCTTAGTCAGTATTCTGATATTCTTCATCCTCCAACTTATTCATCTCTGTGTACATAGCCCTTGCTTAACCTTCAACCCTAGTAGTTTCCAGTCCAGAGTTGTCACCGGACATTAGTATATAAACTCCTGTAGTTTCTCTGTTGTACTTTAGTTTGAATATCAAATAAGTCACCTCCTAGCTTGAGTTTGACTAGTCTCTGTTCCTACTCTCTCTCTACTCTAAATATGAGGACCAGGGACTTGACAAGGGTGCAACACATACATACTGTGCCAACATCCTCACCCCTCCGTATCTCCATATCTCCATCTCCATACCCTCAGTTGACCCTAGTCAACACCTCCATCCCTTTCGTTCCCCTCTGCTGGACTTGAGCCCAGAGGACCAGACTTGACAGTCTGGTATAATGAAGGTTAGATCCAGTATAGATGGGTGCATTCCAGACTATCAGATTATGACTGGATGTCATGTACTGTGTCAACCCCTATTCCAACCATCTCCAACCAGCCCCATTGAACTCCAGTTATCTCCATTGAAGTCCCCACCAGGAGTTCCACTCTATGTGACAACCTGACTTCCTTAGGCTGTTCTATACTCTGGGGGTTCCCTAGTTAAAGGGCTTGGAGGAGGTGCACTTCAAGCGACTGGAGGAGGAGCTAAGGGACTGGGAGAAAGGCAGGGAAAATACAGGTGAATTAAGATGGGGACTGTGCTACTGACAGGCCTTTATATACTCTACTCTACAAGGCAGTGCTTGGTCTGTGCTACTGAGGCTATCCTGAGCTACTATAGCTATTGGTACATGAGGCAGAAAGGGCTGTGAAGTGTCCATATTGCTATAGGATAAGATATGACAGCGCCTCCTCCATGAGGCTGTTATAGGATCAACATGATGTAGCTGCAAGGCAAATCCTGTACCTGGCTGTGCTATCCTGTGCATCCTGTGCAATCCTGTGTGCAGTGCCTGCTGCATGAGGCATGTGAGTCAGAGTGACCAAGAGTGACTCCTACTGACTCCAGTATGACTCGGTATGACTCATTGTGACTTGATTGAGGTCATGACTTGTTATGACTCAATATGACTCATTATGACTTGTGATGACTTTGTGGGACTCTGTGGCTATGCTGTGGCTGTGACCTGCAACCAAGAATGATGGAAAAATGAAATGTCCACCCATCTTAGGGATTTGTTACACTTTGGTCCTTCAACCCACCTGGACTTGCTATGGAGATTCCTCCACCCTTCTAGACTTCTGTTTATAGTATTTCTCTTTTTGTTCTAGTTCTGTTCTTGTCATCCTTTGTCACATAGCCTTCTGGTCATTTGGTATTTTCCTTCTTCCGACTCTCCTGCTTATTTAGGCTATGTTATTGGTTTGTTCATTTTCTATTCCATCTTACAAACCCTATGTACATTGCCCTCAACTCCTTAGTCATCTCTGGTCCAGACTTACTCCAGATGCCATAGGACTTTATATATAAACCTTTGTATTTCCTCCTGTATTCTTTAGTTTGAATATTGTATGTCATTGTATGTCAATTATGCCCCTTCTCTGGACTTGAAGTCCCCTTGAACATCTTCTCTTCTCCCTCATCTCTGAAATACAAGGATTGAACACTGGCAAGGGTGTGACACATACATACAGTGACTCCAAAAAGTGTTACAATAATTAACCAAAAATCAGTGTGTGAAGTGTCTTACAACAACCTGTGGGAATTTCACTTGGCTTTGGTGGGACCAAATAAAGTATAAACTCTTGGCTACAAATTGGTCCCTGGATCATGTGATTTGGCCCAGGGGTTGCAAAGATATGACAATTTTAAAACAGGAACACCATTGTAATAGTTGTTGGACTTTTGTTATGATATACTAGATCTTAATCATACAAGAGGTTGTTTGCTATTGTTTGGTGCTACAAACACAGATATACATATAAATATAATGTCTGAGTCTAAAAACATTCCCACATCTTTTTATTTTTTACCACTATCATCATGCAATCCCTCTCTGCTACTCAGGAAAATACCATTCTCTCTCAACTTAATTCTGGCCATTCTATTTGCTCTATTGCATCAAGCACTGGTGTCAGCACTGCCATTATATCCAGACTTCATTCCAAGAAGTGTTCTAACCTTCAAAAGTCCATTGGAGGTTGTCCAGCCAAGCTTTTCCCTACCAATATTCATCATACTATTCAGCTTATTTCATCTTACAAGGCAGAGAATGCTGTCCAGGTGACCAAAGCACTCTCCAATATTATCAATCAACCTCTCCATCCTAACACCATTTGTCATCACTTGAAAAAGTCTAGGATGAAGGCTATGGTCAAGTCCAAACATCCCTTATTATCTGCCAAACATTGCAAGGCTTGCTTGAATTTTGCTATTGCTTACAAGGATTGGACTATAGAGGATTGGAAAAAGGTCATATGGTCTGATGAAACCAAGATCAATCACCTAGGGTCAGATGGAAGGAAATGGGTGTGGAAAAAGCCAGGTGAAGGCCTAAGTGATAGGCTAGTGCAAGGTACTGTCAAATTTGGAAAAGGTTCTGTGATGGTATGGGAATGTATGACTTGGCAGGGAATTGGCTATGCTGCTAGGATTGATGGTAGGATGGATGGGGATCTCTATCTTCAAATTTTGAAGGATGATCTACTGAATACTCTGCAGTATTATCACCTCAATCCATCTGACATCATCTTTCAGCAAGACAATGACCCCAAGCATACTTGTAGAATGGTAAGGGAGTGGCTAGAAGAGTAGGATTTTGAGACTATGGTATGGCCTGCACAATCTCCTGACCTAAACCCCATTGAACATCTCTGGGGTTACCTCAAGAGAAGGCTAGCAGAGTATGAACACCCTCCTAATGGGATGCTTCAGTTGTGGGAAAGGATTGAGGAAGTGTGGGAGGGAATACCAGTTGAGGAGTGTCAAAAGTTGATTGAAAGCATGCCAAGGAGGGTTCAGGCTGTGATTAAAGCCAAAGGAGGGTATACCAAGTACTAATAAATATCAAATACCCCAAATATTACAAAAGTCCAAAAACTGTTACAATGGTGTTCCTGTTTTAAAATTGTCATATCTTTGCAACCTCTGGGCCAAATCACATGATCCAGGGACCAATTTGTAGCCAAGAGTTTGTACTTTATTTGGTCCCACCAAAGCCAAGTGGAATTCCCACAGGTTGTTGTAAGACACTTCACACACTGATTTTTGGTTAATCATTGTAACACTTTTTGGAGTCACTGTACTTGAAGTGGGGGAATAAAGCATGTTGTCGAGTGGTGTGGGTAATGTTATGAATGACCCTGTGTCTGAATCTGGGCTTTCTGGGTAAACGTTTGTCAGGAGGGGTTGCAATATTGGCCTGGAGGATGAGACCATTGACCAGCATGACAGGGAAGGTGGGACAGGGATGAAAGAAGGTGGAATGGGTAATGGATGAGGCGAATCAGGTGCAAAGAGTGTGGATGAACAGAGGGTAGTGATTTCAGGGAATTTAAGGTGGTCGGAATCACTGAGAGCAGAGATATGCAAGACAGGAAAGGTCACAGATATGTTGAATGGATCAAGATGAGTCACATTTCTGCTGAGCCAAGATGATGAGGTAGGACCGACGATCTCATGGAAGAATTTACCAAAGAACTCCACACCAATGAGGATGGAGACACAGTGAGATCTGATGGGTCAACAAGCTTGTAATGAGTCAAAGAAGAGCCAAGTTCGGCTGGTGCCAAATGCTTCCTCTTGAGCAGAGGTGGTGTATGGAAAGGAGTGAGTGATGTCTCTTTGGGAAGGGAAGATGTAGATGCTGGAGTCGATGGGGTGGAGTCAATGTTACAAGCAGAGAAAGATCGTGAATGATGGATAAGACCAAAGGGAGGCTGCGGTACTTGGGATACGGGGTGAATGGAAGGGTCGGGTGGATTGCTAGATGCAGAGGTGGATTCAAAGTCACACCAACATTTCTTACTCCTGATGGTGTCAATGGAGGAAGCGTTGGTGGGATGGGAAACAAATGAATCGAGAAGGGTTTGCAAAAGAGACTTGAATTGCTGCAGAGGACCTGTGAACCTGTAGTTTACGGCATGGTCAGGTGAAGAAGAATCATGTTTGATGGATAAGGACATCGATATGTCAAGCAGAGAAGCGTCAAAAGGTTGCGTAGGGGAGTCGAAGGTGATGGAAGCACCTGGGACTGATGTCTCAGGGGTAGGTATATGGAGTTGGGGGCTTCGGAAATGTGAGGCAAATGTCCAATTCGTTGGTTGTGGCACAAGTGCGGGATGAAGATGCCCTGCTATCTGTGAAGGAAGAGAGGTAGATGGATACCTTTGACAGGTTCTTGAGATGGAAGAGGGTGGTCTTCATGTGAGCAAGAGATGGTTGGGGTGGGGTGGTTACTGAGGACTCTCCGAGGGAAGATGGAATGTGATGCTTGGGTGTAAGAGGAGAGAGAGGATGTGGTGGAACGTTGTTGCTGGCGATGAGCCAAAAGTCGCCAGATTTGTCTGGTGGTGGGTGTTCTGGCTGTTTTTAATGCTGTTTCCTCACAAAGATTGTTGTGTGAGGGAATGCAGGGGCAAAGGGTTTGGATGGATTGAACAAGTGAGTTGAGCTGCACAAGGAGCCACAAAGGCCATGGGGAGGGCCTTGGGGCTGGAGAAAGTTGTGTGCCAACGACATTGTGTATGCTCAAGTCCTTGAGATACAGACATGTGAAGAAGGGGTGATGTAGGCAAGGACGAGCTTTGAAGACCTCCAAAGCATGACTTGTGTGTGGAGAAGACCATTATTGATTACATCATCACTCTCTGCCCAGTAACATAGGTCCATCATGCCGGACTGGCCATTAGGGTGAACATTTACTGACCCACAGAACACTGGCATAGGATGTAAGGCAACAGATAACAAAGGACTGTGGTGTGAAATACTATATAGCAATGTATATTTACTACAGTGACTCCTCTGGTGGCAGGGTTGCAATGAGTTCTATACTATGAGCTTGCAAATTATTAACTAGTACCACAAACCACGTGCCTTCATCACTGACCCCCTGCCTGACATGCAGTTGCTGGATGCATGTAAGCACATCCTGATACGTCGCACCAAACATACCCGCTTCAAACGATACTTGATTGCTTTGTTTGAGGTTGAGTAGTGCCCAGTGAAGGACTGCTGCAGTGTATGCAATCATCCTGTTGAGTGCAGCACTACCTTCAGGTAAGTAGCAATAGAGTGGCCACTTCTTGGTGGGCTGGTACCACAAGGCTAATTGTAAAACAGTGAGAAGTGCAGAGTGCCCAAAGGGCACCCTCACGGTCTCACTGGACTCAAGCTATAGGCATCTAGGTGACTAGTTGTGATGAAGATCAGCTAATAGATTACTTACACATGGTTCACAGTCCATGAAATGCCATTCCCTCAGGATGTTCATTATGATGGATGGCCACTCAGCTGTGAAGTCAACATGAACTTCGATCAGTTTCTGTAGATCATAGTAGCAATGAACAATAATGGCAGCAATGTGTTTGAAGACATTGGTGAGATCATTGAATGTGTGCCTTACAGTGCTCTGCAAACTACTCTTACAGAGCTGAAGCCAAGCAGCTATCTCAAATTAGTAACTGTCACATAACAAGCACATAAAACGACAGTAGTACCTTGGTCAGATCCACCATAACAGTCAGCCATATCAGTGAGAATGCCATCCAGCCATTTTTTGTCGGCGTTCTGATCCCAAAAGGGTTGTAAAGAGATGTGCTAGTCTCTTTCTCTCCTTGAAGGCTAACCAAGGGAATGCTCGAATAGAAGAAGGAGAGCAGTAGAGGAAGTGGGCGGAGCTTGTAGAGAACTTACAAGTGGAGTAGGCAAGTAAGGATGTGAAGTAGTGTGCACTGAGGGTACTCGAAGTGCAAGAGGCAAGATAACTTGTTAACCTTAGAGAGCGAGATACTTGAGCTCTCTTATATACATGAGTGGACTATTTGTCCATGTATGTACACTATCTATAAAGAGATAGGATGACAAATGATAAGGAGATAAGAAAAGTAAGCAGAAATGACACATCTGCCTTATCTACCAATGGCAAATAGATCTCCTATCTATGATGTTGCTATGAGTCAAATGTGATAGTGTAATAGTCTGATGTCACGGACGGTCTAGAGTCTGGGTCTAGAATATGAATGGAAATGGAATGGAATACCCAGATCTCAATACTCTTCCTCACTAGAAACATTAGTACTCATGAAGGTAATAACGTCAAATACTTTCGTCCACACTCAAAAGGATCCTTGGTCAGATTCTTTGTAAAGATATCTGCCAACTGTTGGTTAGAGGGAACATAAAAGATCTCTACCTCTTTAAACTCAACAGCCTCCCATATATAATGTTCGGGGATTCAAACATGTTTAGTTTATCCTTCTTGAGCTGGATTCGAAGCAAGAAATATAGCTCCCTGGTTGTCAATGCACAGGGGAATTGTGGAAAGTGGAAACATCAGTTCCTCAAAGAGATTGCAAATCCATTGGATTTGTTTGGTGCACTCTGTCATACCACAATATTCTGCTTCGGTGGAGGAAAGTCAAACTCTCTTCTGATGTTTAGATAACCAGGATACAATCCTGTTAGCCAAGAAGATAGAGTAACCAGTGGTGGATTGAGAGGTCTCAATATCTCCAGCCCAGTCAGTGTTGGAATATGCAATGAACCCGTTGTTAGGTCCATCTCCAGTATATCTCAAGCACAACGTGGTAGTATGTGTGAGATAGCGCACTATATATAGTGCCTTCTGCAAATGTTCCTCAGAGGGGTTCGCAGAGAACTGGGACATTTTGATTACTGAATAAGCAAGATCTGGTCTTGTTTCAAGCATAATATATAGAAGTGAACCGATAACCAATTGATACTTCTGCTTGAGAACAGGTGATGACATATTTGTGTTGGGTCTCAGTTGATAACCGGCAGGTAGAGGAGTCGAAACTGGTTTACAGTTCATTTGGCCAAAGCGCTCAACTACTTTCTGCCCATAGGAGATTTGGTCCAATCTCAGAGAACGTTTCTTGCAGTCTCTGCTAATCCTCATGCCTAAATATTCAGTAACCTCACCTAAGTTGCGAGATTCCCAATGTTTCATGAATAGTTTCTTGTATTTGAGGACCAGAGCTTTATCACTACCTAAAAATAAAGTATCGTCAACATAAAAGACAAGAATAATCAAATGCTTTCCATCGCATTTGATATATACTCCTGGATCAGCCAGGGTCCTCTTGAATCCCATTTCAAGGAGTGAAGCATGCAAGGCCTTATTCCATTGGAGGGCGGCCTGCTTCAAGCCATATATGGCCTTTCCAAGTCAACAAAACTTGTTCTCTTGACCTTTTACTATGAAGCCTTCAGGTTGAACGAGATAAAGATCTTCATCTAGTTCGCCAAATAAGAATGCTGTTTTGATGTCGAGAGCATGCATCTTCCAATCCTCTAGCGATGCTAACGTGAGGAGTAAGCGAACAGTTTCAAACCTGGTAACTGGAGAGAATATCTCTTCATAGTCTATACCAAAGACTTGAGTAAAGCCTTTTGCTACAAAGTGTGCCTTCTTGCGGCCATTGCTTTTGACTGCATAGACCCATCTTCCCTTGATGGGTTCGTGACCTTTGGGTAAATCACATAAAGTCCAAACTTTTCATTCAAGGAGGGACTTGTATTCTTCTTCCATCGCAGTTCTCCATGGCTTTTGCTCATCTGGGGACATTTAAAGTATGTCTCGATATGTCTTTGGTATCTTCTCCGAGATGGCAGCATGTAAGTGGTAATGTATCCACTGAGAACTATAAAGGTCACCCATATCTTCATCATTTGTAGGATGTGGGGTAGCATCAGATGATGGCATTCCACTTCCCTGTCGTGGGGTAGAGTCAGATGACTGCATCCGTTGACAAGTAGATGTTCCGATTGGTTCATCCTCCATTCGCTCTTCCTAAATAGGATCCACACCCATATCAATATCTCACTCTATTTCAAGTGGTGGTCTCTCACCATATGCATTATCTAGCAATACACATGGCTTAGGAACTTGTTGAGTTCTCCTCTCCTGAACAGGAGGACGGGTTGTGGTCTGTTCATCCATGGTTCGCCTATTTTGATGTGGTAAGGCATGGAATGTCAGAAGTGGCTCGTGCTGTTGACGTGGAGGTTGCTAAACAGCTGGTGTAAAGCGAGGAGGTGTTGGAAGAGGAGGAGCATGATATTGTTTCCACTGTGGCATGTCATCATGGTCATGTAAATTATTTCTTTCATCCAACCAATGACCCATCAGTCTATTTTCTCTCTTTGCTCTTATTCTAGGAGGCAAAGGAGACTGTGGTGGTGGAGAAGGTGTGCGTGGTGTCCTTTGTGGTGATGATCAAAAGAGACCAAAATTGGAAGATGATGATGAAGAACTAGATTCACGAGCTGGATGTGAGTCTCATGGTCTCCAAGCCGGAGGGCTTTGGGAGCAATCAGAAGGTGTAGCCTGTGATCTTGTCATATCCCTGATTTCTGTGAAGTCCATCTCTGGTCATCTCCAGTCATCTGGATATTGCAATGGTCCTTAGGGTTCTGGACTTCGTTGGAGTTGGGCACTCTGGATGGTACTGTCTATATTCTCTCCTTTTGTTCTAGTTCAACTTCGTAAGTCTGTATTACACCTTTAGTCAGCTTAGTCAGTATTCCGATATTCTTCACCCTCTGACTTATTCATCACTGTACACATAGCCCTTGCTTAACCTTTGACCCTAGTAGTTTCTGGTCTGGAGTTGTCACCAGACATTAGTATATAAACTCCTGTAGTTTCTCCGTTGTACTTTAGTTTGAATATCAAATAAGTCACCTCCTAGCTTGAGTCTGACTAAGTCCCTGTTCCTACTCTCTCTCTACTCTAAATACAAGGACCAGGGACTTGACAAGGGCATGACACATACATCCTGCACCAACGTCCTCACCCCTCTATATCTCCATACCTCCATCTCTGTACCCCCAGTTGACCCTAGTTGACACCTCCGTCCCTTTCGTTCCCCTCCGCCGGACTTGAGCCTGGAGGACCGGACTTGACAATATATTCAAACTCATACTTGTCAAGATCCCCTATTCCAAATCCCTATGTCGCATACGCACACCACTCATACTGGTATCCTGCAAAGCGCCTTTGGCTCCTCATGCTCGGTACCAGGCGAATACATCAGTCTCACCCAATGCCAGGCTCCCTCTATCTCTCAGAGGTGGTGACCCCTATCTCCACTTACTCCACTTCTGGAGACAACTGTTGATGAACCACACATCACACTCTTCCCGGACAATGACAACAACAACTTCTATGAAGAATGTTGTTGAACTGACACTTTGATGCCAGCCCAGGCAGCTGCTGGTGGTTTTGGTGGTTTTGGAGGTGGTGGTGACGGTGGTGATGATCCTAACGATCCTGATAATAATGGTGACAATGACGATGAAGAACCAGACATCGATCGCCTTCTCTGAGATGATGATGACCAACCCCCAAATGAAGTTCTGTTGGCTTTCAAGCCATTCAATCAACTCACTGACACCATCTGCGATATGACGTGTCAGGCACTCCATCACAAAGAACCATCTCGCGACTCCAAGACCAAAGTCTGAGAACCAGACACCTTCAATGGGTCTGACCCAAAGAAGCTCTGCCCCTTCGTCATCCAGTGTGAAATCAATTTCCAGGCGAATCCCAAGTCATTCAAATGTGATCACCAGAAGGTCACATTCACCCAGTCCTACCTCAAGGGTATGGCCTTGGACTACTTCGAGCTGGACTTGCTCGGAGATTTAGCTCCGGCCAACCATCCCTTGTGGATGGACAACTGGAGAGCCTTCCTCTTCGAGCTCCAGTCAAATTTTGGACCTCATGACCCCATTGCTGAAGCAGAAGCTCAGCTTGAGCAACTGCACATGAAGGAGACCCAACGTATCTCCAAATACATTGTCGAGTGGAATTGCCTCGTGAACCAAGTCCGCGAGTGGGGACCTGGTGCTCTCCGCCAGAGTTTCTACAACGGACTTCCAGATCGCATCAAAGACGAAATCACTCGTCACGGCAAACCCGACACCATCTATGATTTGTGCATTCTGGCCCAACAGATCGACCAGAGGTACTGGGAGTGCAAGGAAGAGATCTCGCACGCTTCAAAGGCCTCCAGATCAAACTCCGGCAACCCCCATTCTTCCCACAAGTCGTCGAGCTCTGCTCCGACTCCATCTTCCAAACCTAAGGACAACAAGTCCAAAGATTCCTATCTGTCCTCTAGCTCCACCTCCAACTCCGGATCTTCCAGAGGAGGAAACAATTCTTTCAAGAAGGGTAACACTTCCTCTATGCCTTCTATGATTTCTTCTAAATTAGGCAAAGACAGTAAACTCCTTCTAGAGGAACGTCAGTGCCGCTTCCATTTAAATTTGTGTCTTTTCTGTGGTGAGAGTGGTCATTCTGCCAAGGAATGCCTGAAGTCAAACTCTAGAGCATCGAAGGCTCAAGCTGCATCAGTAACTCTGGACATGCTGGCTTCGACCTCCACTTCCTCGGAGGTGAAAAAATAGAGCATGACTCTCGAGCGTCTGCACAGGCTGGGAGTCGTGTTGAACCTGACTGTGCTCTCAAGGAGTTACGTCTCAACACATCTGCTCTTTCCGATCCCAATTCTCTTTGCCTGCTAATATCATTGCCTGTACATAATATCTCCAATGTACCAGTTCTTGTTGATTCTGGCTCTACCTATTGTTTCATAGACTCTTCTTTTGCAGATAAACATAATCTTTCTACATACTCTGTCCCTCCAATTAGTCTATGCTTGTTCGACAATTCTTCCACTTCCGTTATTAACTCCGCTATAGATCTGACCATCTCCTTTGCTTCCAGCATCTCTACCTCCGACGTATTCTACATAACCTCGTTGGATCCTCAATGCAGCCTTGTTCTTGGACATTGCTGGCTCACCTGCTACAATCTGTTGATTGACTGGGTTATGAGCAGCATTACTTTCCGGACTCCTGCAGACAGGATGCCAACCCTGATATCAACCCCCATGCCTTCCGAGGCAACTCTGTCACTCATTGACACTCCTTCAAGCACCCCAGATTCGCCAAAAGCTCCCGGACTTCCTGCCTCCCACATCTCTTTCATCAATGCAGCTGTGTTTCATCGCACCTGCAAGATGGAGGGCTCAGTCCAGTTCTCCCTTTTCCTTCGATCTACTGAAGAGATCTTTGCTTGCTCTGCCTCTGCCTCTGCTGCGTCATCTTCTGACGAGAAGATTGACCTCTCCAGTGTCCCTCCGGAATATCATGATTTCGTGGATGTCTTTAGCAAGAAGAAGGCTGATACATTAGCCCTGCATCAGCCCTACGACTTGAAGATCAACTTGGAAGAAGGTGTAGAACCTCTGGTCAGAAGGATCTATTCTGTTTTCTCAACCGAACAACAAGCCCTTTGTGACTTCCTTGATGAACACCTCAACATCGGATTCATTTGTCACTCCATGTCCCTGCATGCAGCCCTGGTGTTGTTCGTCCAGAAGAAGGACAGTTCCCTCTGACTCTGCATTGATTTCCGAGGTTTAAACAAGATCATGTGTAAGGACTGCTACCTCCTTCCTCATACCTCCGACCTCCTTGATGCTCCCTCCAGAGCCAAGGTCTACACGAAAATCGATCTCCGTCATGCATACCATTTGGTCCATATTGTGGAGGAAGACGAGTGGAAAACTGCATTCCAGACTCGTTATGGATCTTTCGAGTGGTTGGTTATGCCGTTCGGACTTATGAATGCTCTGGTGGCCTTCCAGCGGTTTGTCAACAGTATCTTCACAGACATGCTCGACGTCTGCATCATGGTCTACCTCAACAATATCCTAATATACTTCCATGACAAGGAATCGCACTATAAACACGTCCGTGAAGTACTCTGGCATCTCCGTGCTAACGGCTTGTATGCCAAGCTGGAGAAATGCAAATTCCACTCTGACATGGTCAAGTATCTAGGATATGTTCTTTCTCCCTCCGGTCTTTCCATGGCCTCCAATAAGATCAAGGCAATCATGGATTGGCCCAAACCCAGGAAAGTCAAGGACATCCAGTCCTTCCTCAGGTTCGCAAACTTCTATCGTCACTTTATTCAAGGCTACTCTGACATTGTGATTCCCCTTACTTGTCTCACTTGCAAGGGAGTCCCTTGGAACTTCTCCAATGCCTACTGGAAATCCTTCCAATGCCTCAAGAACACATTCATTTCCACTCCGGTGCTTGTGCACTGGATTCTGGATGTCCCCATTACCATTGAAACAGACGCCTCCAATTATGCCATTGCCGGTATTCTTTCCGTCACAACTCCGTCCAACAATGAACTCCACCCCATCGTGTTCTTCTCCCAGACCTTATCCGGAGCTGAGTTGAACTACGACACACATGACAAGGAGTTGTTAGCTATTTATGAGGCATTTAGATCATGGTGACATTACCTGGAAGGCTCCAAACTCCTCATAGACGTTGTTATGGATCACAAAAACCTTGAATATTTCTCCACTTCAAAGCTCCTGACGCAATGCCAAGCCCAGTGGTCTGAGTACCTTAATCAGTTCAATATGGTAGTCCGGTACCGGCCTGGTAAGCTTGGAGTGAAACCAGATGCTTTGACTAGACGTTGGGATGTCTACCCCAAAGAGGGGGATAAGGACTATGCTTATGTTAACCCTGACAATTTTAGGCCAATCTTCACTCCAGAACAGCTCGCATTGTCCCTCTGAGCTACTTACCTTGAAGCTCTGTTACTCTGGGCTTCAGCATTGGTCGACATTGAGCAACTCCATTTGGACATCTTGTCTGCCCTCTCCAACGATCCTATTGTATCTCCCCTGCTTCTGTCTAAGCCATCCGACCCATGATGGACCATCAATTCTGAAGGATTCCTTCTATGGGACAATCGCATCTACGTTCCGGAATCCAACAACCTCTATCTCCATATTCTCTGGACATTCCACGACCATCTGACCACCAGACATTTCAGTCAAAACCAGACATTGGAACTCATTCATCACAAATACACTTGGCCCAACATTAGGATTTTCGTAAAGAACTACGTGAGTTCATGTACAGCCTGTGCTCGTGCAAAAACTCCTCATCATCATCTGTATGGACTCCTGAAACAACTCCTGGTTTCAGAGAAACCATGGAACTCCATCTCCATGGACTTTATTGAACAGCTTCCCCCTTCAGAAGGCTTTACAGCCATCCTCATGGTTGTTGACAGACTGTCAAAACAGTCCATATTCATTCCGACTCATGACACAATCACTTCCACCCAACTCACCAAGTTATTCCTGATCCATGTCTTCTCCAAGCATGGAGTTCCTTCCCATGTCACCTCCAACAGGGGCTCCGAATTTGTATTGCACTTTTTCCGGTTGTTAGGTAAAGCTCTTGACATGCACCTCCACTTCACCTCCAGATATCATCCAGAGGGGGATGGTCAAACAGAACATGCCAATCAGACCTTAGAGCAATACCTCTGGATATACTGCAACTACCAACAGGATAACTGGTCTGAACTCCTGCCTCTTGCGGAGTTCGCATACAACAATGCTCCTAGTGCTACCACTGGAGTATCACCCTTTTTCACTAATAAGGGCTACCATCCAAACTTCTTCATCTCTTCCAAGCTAAACTTGTCTTCTTCCACAGCTTAGTCCTACATCATGGACTTGAACGAACTCCACGAGTTTCTCTGGTCAGAGATGTTAGAAGTGCAACAACGCTATCAAGGACCAGCGGACAAGAAATGAAGTCCAGCTCTGGACTTTCAGGTTGGCAACCAAGTTATGCTCAAGGCTAAATACCTCCGGTCTACCTGACCATCCAAGAAACTCTCCGAAAAGTACCTGGGACCCTTTACTATCATTGCCAGACCCAGTACTCATTCCTTCACTCTCCATCTCCCCAAATCAATGAAATCTGTTCATCCAATCTTCTATGTTTTGCAATTAGAACCTTCAACTCCAAATGTAATTCCAAACCGCATCCAACCTCCACCACCTCCGGTTGAGGTTGATGGCAAACCAGAATATGAGATCGAAGAGATTCTCAACTCTAAGATCGATCGGAGAAGGCGTCACTGCCAACTCCTGTACCTGGTATACTGGTTAGGTTATGAAGGAACTGATGATGAAACATCCTGGTTACTTGCTATGGAGTTAGGGCATGCAACGGAACTTGTTACAGACTTCCACTGGAAGTACCCAGACAAGCCTGGTCCACTCCAACCTTAGGTCCCTTTCCTTTTTCCCTCTATTTCCATCCCTGTTCTTGTTTGGCTCATGCTTTTGACATTAGAATCAACTATTTACAAAACTATTTTTCCTTCTCTTTACTCCGCTTCTTCTTCTCCTTCTCCATCCTCCTCTGCACCCATCTCCGCTTCCTCACTAGCCAACTCTGCTAGCTCTGCGCCCACCTCCACTTCCTCACCCTCCTCCTCCATGTCCTCGTTCTCATTGGAACTGTACACCTCCTCTGCCTTGAGCTCCACCAAACGCTCAAGAAGAGCATTCTAGTGGTCGGTGCACCTCACCTGCGCCCTCAAGGCATCCCAGATTTCCTCCATGATCTTGAGAGCATTCTGGGTGATCTCCATCCAGTCAATGCCCTCCAGACTCTCCTCCGACTCCTTCTCCAATTCCTCTAGTGTTGACATCCTTTTCTTCTTCTTGGAGGGCCCTGCCTCACTGTCCACACGTCTCCTCCGCTTCTCTGTTTGCTCCATTCCTGGCTGCTCGCACTTGGCCTTCGCATCTTGGCACTCCATGCATGAGGTCGATTTACCAGGCCTGGGATGGCACTTGTAGCCCCAGACCTGGCATCATTGGCATTTCGGGGGCATCTTCCCCTTGCCCTTGTTGACACTCTGTTGCACCTGGATTTCTGCCACCTACAGACTGGTCAGCTCGTCACTAACTCTGGAAACCTGGACTTACCTTCCAGTGAACCTCCACCTCTCATTGATGACACTCCTCCTCTGCCTTTCAACATGCCTCTTCCTCAGCCTTGCACTTTGCCTCCTCTGCCTTGCACCTCTTCTGCACCTCTTCCTCCTTGCACACCTTCAAGCGTCTCTGGCGCTCCAAGGCCTTGGCCCCCCACAACTTGTTGTCATCGTCTTCGCACTTGGTGAGCCAAGTGTCCAGCTAGTTGTGGATGTTTTCAATCAAATCAGACATGGTGGTGATTGGTGGTTAAGGATAGAAGCTGGGAACACGTGTAACAAAGCCCTAAGATGGGTACATTTTATTTTTCCATCGTTCTTGGTTGCGGGTCACAGCCACAGCATAGCCACAAGAGTCATCATGAGTCATTACAAGTCACATTGAGTCATACTGAGTCATGACCTCAATCAAGTCACTGGAGTCAGTAGGAGTCACTCTCGGTCACTCTGACTCACATGCCTCATGCAGCAGGCACTGCATACAGGATTGCACAGGATGCATAGGTTAGCACAGCCAGGTACAGGTTTAGCCTCACTGATGCCTCATGAAGAGAGGCCTATTCATAATAGACCAATAGCAGTAGTCGCTTATCACAGCCCTATGAGCCTCATGTACCAATAGCTATAGTAGCTCAGGATAGCCATAGTATAGCCTCATGAGCACGGACCAGGCACAGCCTTGTAGTGTAGAGTATATAAAGGCCTGTCAGTAGCGCAGTCCCCATTTACCTCGTCCTTTCCCTGTTTTCCTCCTAAGTCTCCTCTCATACAACCTAGAGCATGCCCCCTCCAAGCCCTTAGTAAGGAAACCCTAGCATAAGACCCCGATAGGAATTCAGGTCGTCACAACACAGCTATCTTTATACTGGGAAATTTCGGAGTTCAAATTGATCCATTGATCAATGGAGTCATGTGATCTCCACCTCATGGATAAGCACACCCACATGGAGGTCCACATTTCCACTCAGGGGTTATTTGGGCCTCGAGGGCTCGGCCCTAAGAGGGGGATACTGTCATATCCCTGATTTCTGTGAAGTCCATCTCTGGTCATCTCTGGTCATCCAGATATTGCAATGGTCCTTAGGGTTCCAGACTTTGTTGGAGTTGGGCACTCCAGACGGTACTGTCTATATTCTCTTCTTTTGTTCTAGTTCAACTTTGTAAGTCTATATTACACCTTTAGTCAGCTTAGTCGGTATTCCAATATTCTCCACCCTTCGACTTATTCATCACTGTACACATAGCCCTTGCTTAACCTTCAATCCTAGTAGTTTCTGGTCCAGAGTTGTCACCAGACATTAGTATATAAACTCCTGTAGTTTCTCCATTGTACTTTAGTTTGAATATCAAATAAGTCACCTCCTAGCTTGAGTCTGACTAAGTCCCTGTTCCTACTCTCTCTCTACTCTAAATACAAGGACCAGGGACTTGACAAGGGCGCAACACATACGTCCTATGCCAACATCCTCACCCCTCTGTATCTCTGTACCTCCATCTCCATACCTCCGGTCGACCCTAGTTGACACCTCCATCCCTTTCATTCCTCTCTGCTGGACTTGAGCCTGGAGGACTGGACTTGACAGATCTTCTCAGTTGAGGTGCATGTCTGAGAGTAGGTGCATCGACTATGATGTGACGGTCAGGTGGAGGGTCCGGATTCCTATGGTCCTGGTCACTAGTCGTAGATGCAGTTTCATGGTCAATTGCAGCGTCTTGTGGTATAGCAGTCTGTCTGTCAATTCCATCACTTCTGGAGCAAGAACGGAAGTAAGCTTCATCAAATGTGGTGCATGTGGAAATAAAGACCCAGTGTCTGGACTGAGACCAGAACTGCCAACCTTTTGTGTTGGGTTCATATCCAATGAAGGTCATCTCCTCAGCTTTAGCAGACAGTTTGTCCTTTCTCATCTCTGGTGGTATAAAGACATAGGCTGAACAGCCAAACACCCGGAAATATGAGACATTCGGTATCTTCCCAGAGTATAACTCAATGGGAGTTCTCCACTGGTGACAACGCATGGGCTGCCTATTATAGATATGAAGAGAAGTCTCCAGGGCATCTTGCCAGAAGATCCTGGGTAGGCAGGCATGTAAGTGTAATGAAATGACCTAACTCACTTAAGAGCTGGACACTTGAGGAGGGCGTTCACGGCCTTAGGTGAGAGAGGGAAATATTGAAAGGAGAACAAGACTGGGGTCTTGTCTCACTTTGAGCCTGGTATTTATACTCTACTGTACAAGGCTATGCCTGGTCCGTGCTAATGAGGCTATACTACGATGTTTGTGCTATTGGTACATGAGGCAAAGCATTGGGGCTGAGGTACACAGATTAGGACGAGGAGATGAGTCGCATTGAGTCAGTCCAAGTCATAGGGGCTATTTTCGGAATGGTGTACGCTGGCAGCGGATAGCCATACATAGCCCGCTACAACGTTCCAGGGTTATGACGTCGAGGGTTCGCATAGCCTTGAGCTGTGCGTCCTTGGTCCAGACTGCTCTAGATCCATCCTCGAGTCCCTACCTGCTAACCCCTTAGCTAAGAGGCAAACATGAAGAAAATAGAAAAGAAACTAAATAGGTGTCTTGTTAAGTATTGGGAAACCATTAGAAAATAAGGAAACATTACACTACCCCCCTCCTATGAGCTGGCATCCTGACAGCCAGTTTGCACTACTCTTCTTTGGGCAGTTCCTCAGGCCAAGTGAGATACACCAAGTACCACACGAAATAGCCGTGCTGTTCCAACAGCATATTCATGTGTGGCAGCCACTGAGTCAGCTGAGGCCTGTACTGGGTCGAAGGACCGATGTCCGGCCAGTGGTAAGGCACGGGCCACAAGTAGGCATTGAGGCAGACAGGGGGAAGCGGATCCAGGATGGGGATGGCAACGTCCGGCTCAGGTGACGGCATACCACCTGGGAGCCACAACGACATTGGTTCAGAAGTGAGCTCCCAAGGGCCTGGCCAGTTGTCGGGCATCCACTGAGGGTCTGTGGGATCTGGGACACTTTCGAGTTCCAGGAGCAAGTCCTGCTCCTCCTCGGGGTTATCCCCCCAAACCGACGCAGTGTTCGGGATACTATGGCTATCACTGCCATTATCCCATAGGAATATCCAATGTTCCGTGTGGTTCCCCAAAGGGTAAGTTGGGTCCCATTTGTTATTCCATACGGCCGTGGGGTCCTCTTCCGGTTCCAAAGCAACAATAGCTTCCGACGTTTCTGTGTGTGCAACATAAATAGGGGAGCGGAGACGGAGGCAGGATATGGCGAGGCAAGCACAAGTGAGGCGAGAGCAGATGGTGTCCATTGCGAGAGCGAGGCTCGATCAACAATAAGAGCGTTGTTAACCCAGGCACACCCCTGGGGATCGATCCATCAAGGATGATCAAGGTGATCAAAAGGAAGTTGATGCGCCAGCTTTTCAGGAATAGGTGATCCGCAATGCTTGAATAAATGAAAGAAGTCAGCAACCACTACACAAAGTTTACGTGGAGCATTTGGCGATCTTCTATAGAAATCTGCGATAGCCTGCTTTGCGTGTTCCAGATTGGCCTCTGGTTCCCAAGTTCGTTCATTGTCTCCATAACCTTTCCAGTGCACCAGGAACTGGAGCTGATTCTTCGCCCATCTGCTATCGACTACCTTCTTGACTTCCCACTCATTCTCCCTATCCTTGGTGACTAGCACCAGTCTGGGTTCCATGACGGGTTGTCCAGGGAGTCGTTCTTTATAGGATTTAATACAAGAGATGTTGACTGTGGGGTGGATTCTCATGGATCGCAGGAGGTGCAGCTCTACTGTGTTTGGTCCAGCTAAGCAGACTATGGTATAGGGTCCAATCCATCGTTCCATGAGCTTCTTTGATGCTCAGGTCAACTTCAAATTTTCCATGGATAACCATACCTGGTCTCTGACCTGATATGATGGGGTGTCCGACTGATGTCGGTCTGCTTGGCTCTTCATATGGCGCTGAGCCTTCACTAGGTTCTCTTGGATTTGATCCCAGATTTTCTTTATATGCTCTGATAGTTCTTCAGCCGCAGGCGCCTTCATCGTACATCGTTCAAAGCCCATTTGTGGCTGGTAGGTGTGCATTATGCTGAATGGTGACGTCCC
>JBBPKX010000060.1:0-34282 GCA_038089435.1 Boletus austroedulis | reverse complement strand
TGTGACTCGTTATGACTCGTTATGACTTGTGATGACTTGTGAGACTCTGTGGCTGTGCTGTGGCTGTGACCCGCAACCAAGAATGATGGAAAAATGAAATGTACACCCATCTTAGGGATTCGTTACAGACTCTGCTATCCCAGTGTGTTGGGCATAAGCATCCTAGCTCAAGAAAATCTTCTATAAAACTCCATTCAATCCAAGTGAGGCTGACTGGCTTGCTCTCTTGGATACTACTGAGGGATGGTAACTTGATTCAAATATGGGGCATTGTGCTTCATGCATTCTGGTTAGTCTGGGAATAAACTACCAAGGGGCAACTCAGATGGGGTGACTGAATATGTGGGACTTCTAAAAACACTAAACCAGAGTGTTAAGCATTGATAAACCAAACAACTTTCCTGGTCCTTCTTCTATCCTCCTGTATGTGTTGTTAACCCTGTTGCAACCCAGGGTTCTACACTCCTGGGACAATCTTCAGTTCATTGAGGCAAAGAGCTTCTTGACCTGCTCGTAGGTCATTCCTTTACAAGCTCTAGGGAGAGTATCTCTGGCTTTATTGCTTTGATGGGGCAGGGGGCTAGTATATGCCACTCTTGTATGGTGTTTCTCTGGCTCTGAAGACTTTCCTTTGTTTCTGGGGCAATCTCTATGGTGCTTGCTGAACCACTTGCATTCCAGGCATCTTCTACCTTTCTTCAGGCAATCTCTAATCTTATGACCCAGTTCATGACATCCATAGCACTCCTCTTGAATAGCTCTAAGCTCTGTGGTGTTGACATCCATGGCATCTTCCTCATCTTTGGCCTTCCTAGGCTTAAACTGACAAAAGGAGGGGTGGTCATGCAAAAGTTGGTCCCTATAAATGTATTGGTAGGCTTCCTGAGCACTTGCAATGTGTCTGATCTCTGCCATGTATGTGGTGATGGTGTTCACACATTTTCCTTCTCTAAAGATCTGCTGAATAATGGATGGGCAAGCACTTTTCTCAACTAGAGAGATGGCATGGCTATCTGTGATGTCTGCAAGGTTATAGAGGGCTTCAAAGCAAATGATGAACTCATCTATGGTTTGATCTCCTTGTTTAATCCTAGAGAGTTCCTTGATGGCCCATTCTCTGTTGTTTGTGGCTCTAAACATCATGGGTACTTCAGCTTCAAGCATGGCCCACATATAGTTTCTTTCTCTGGCTAATCTTGTTTCTGCAAAGCGACCTGCTTTGGTGCCTGTTAGACAAGATAGGACTGCAACTACTACATTGTATGAATGGGGAATAATGGTGGTGGAATTGGTGTCTAGCCATCCTTTCATCTTTGACCACCATTCTTTAAACTTTCCTCTGGATCCATTGTAGGTTCCTGGATCTGCAAAGAGCTCTATCTTTCTGGAGTATCCTAGGATAGGTCCTACTGTTCCTGCTTGACTTCCAGCTTGGGCTCTAGCAAGCTAGTGCTATAAACTTGTGTTCTCTGTTTGAAGCTGGGAGATGGTGACATCCTGTGCCTGAAAGGCTCTCTCTATCTTTCCTATTGCTTCAGCTATGGCTGTGATTTTATCCTGCCAGTCCACTAAACCATCCTGAAGTATGGCAAGGACATCCTGGAAAGGGCTAATGGTAGACATCTTCATCTATAAGCAGCTAAGGAGGATTCTAGTCTTGATGGAATGACTTTAAGTGTCTTGTTCTCTTGTAACTCTTGTAACTCTTGTGGTGAATGCATCCACCAAACTCTAGGGATAGGAAGGGGTGACAAATGACTATGGCTAATGGCTGGGGTGAGCATGCTTGACTCTAAGCAAAGGCTCCTCTTCTTGATAGGGGTCTCTCATCTGTTTGTTGATAGCTAATGATTGCAATCTTCTGGGGAATGGGAAATCTTTAGAGTGCTTCCTCTACATTGTGGGCACAGAGAGGCTATTTCCTATCATCTTCTCTCTGGATGACTTTATCACCTGGCTTACTATCAAACCAACTATCCCCTTGGGCCTGTAACTCCTAGACTTCAATGGGGTGATGAAAGGCACTTTTTCTTCTCTCTAAAGCAGTGGATCTGGGCCTATCAACTCCTGACACAGATAGGGGGATTTTGACTGAGAATCACTTGATTAGAGTGAAACCTTAGGGCTATCAACTCCTAAGCACCAAGAGGGGGTCTGAGGATAATCAATCCAAGGACTTGAAAAAGGAGTGGATGATGTCCAAATGGCAGCTAAAAGGCCTAAGACAGTGAGCTAACACTCAACTAAGAGCTGCTCCTTCTAGATTATGACTTGAAGATGAGGGAGCACCTGGTCCAAGAAGGATCTCAATTCAAATGTTATGACCTGGCTTTCTTAGACTATTCTATACTTTGGAATTCCCTAGTTAAAGGGCTTGGAGGAGGCATGCTTCAAGCAGTGGTAGAAGAAGCTGAGGGGCTAAGAGAAAGGCAGGGAAAGTATGAGATGAATTGAGATGGGGACTGTGCTACTGACAGGCCTTTATATACTCTACACTACAAGGCTGTGCTTGGTCTGTGCTACTGAGGCTATCCTGAGGCTCTATAGCTATTGGTACATGAGGCATATGAGGCTATGATGAGATACTACTGCTATTGGTCCAATATGACTAGGCCTCTCTCCATGAGGCATCAGCAAGGCTAAACCTATACCTGGCTGTGCTAACTTGTGCAACCTGTGCTATTCTGTGTGCAGTGCCTCCTGTATGAGGCATGTGAGTCAGAGTGATGAAGAGTGACTCCTATTGACTCTGGTGTGGCTCAGTATGACTAGACAAGAGTTCCTGACTCCTTTTGACTCATTGTGACTCAATTGAGGTCATGACTCATTATGACTCAATGTGACTCGATTGAGGTCATAACTTATTATAACTCAATGTGACTCATGGTGACTCCTGTGGCTATGCAGTGGCTGTGGCCCACAACTAAGAATGATGGAAAAATGAAAAGTGTACCCATCTGAGGGTTTTGTTATAGTGTCACCATACCAGACTTCTTTAATCTCTTTAAATATTGCAGATCACTGATAGTGGAAAAGCTGAAACATCTTTTGTCATGGAATCATCTGGACAACCCATGACAGGTAGATCTCCAGGGGTGTGCCTGGATTACCAATGCTCTGATTGTTGATTCAGCCTTGCTCTCACAATGAACAGACTTCACTCCACTTCTCACCACATTGCCCACTTTTTAGCTGCCATCCACCAGATCCATATCCACTCCCTGATTATGCTCATGCCTCTATCAGAAAGTCCTGTAATCAAGCCCTATGAAGATTAGGCAGATACTGAAGGACCCATGTGAGAATCCAACTGGGATCCAGAGCATCCACTTGAACAACATGTGGAACACTGGGTATTTGTTTGGGATAATGGTTCCACATCCCACAGCATTCCAAACACCACCATTGCATGGGGTGATCCAGACCATGACTCAGAAGGTGCCATCATCCTGGAATTGGACCCCAACCTGGACAATGAGGGCTGGAATGCAGACAATTGAAGAGGGCCTTGGGAAGTGGTTAATGAACCTTGGCATGTATGGTTGCTAGGAGAAATGCCTGTGCTGGAATGAGATGAAGCTGTTTCACTACCAAATCCATTGCTGGAACCATGGCCCAATGCCTATGTCTGGCCCCAGCCATTTGAATGGCCAGATATTGGTTTCTCCTCAATGTACTGCCCTCAAGTCTTAGTCTGGCCCCTGCACATGAACATGTCAGGAGAGCAATGTGGTTACTTCATGTATTACCTGGCTCACTTGGTTTGGCTGGAGGAGCCACCAGAGGGTGCTTGGAAGGAAGATCCACCACAATAGCTGTCAGGATGCCAGCTCATAGGAAGGGGGTAGTGTTATGTTTCCATTATTTTTCCTATATTTTATAACCACTTACTTAGTTTCTTCCCTATTTTCTTTCATGTTTGCCCCTTAGCTAAGGGTTAGCAGACATGGACACTCAGACTCAGTCTAGAGCAGTCTGGACTCAAGGCCTCATGGCTAAAGGCTATATAGATCCTTGATATCATAGTATTGGATCATGTGGAGGCAGTAGAAGGGAGTGCATGTGCCCTAACACATGTTCTCTCCAAAATAGCCCCTATGACTTGGACTGACTCAACATGACTCATTCACTCATTCTATTCTGTGCTCCTCTGCTCAAATGCTTTACTGCATGTACCAATAGCATATGTAGCTCCTTATAGCCTCACTAGCATGGACCAAACACAGCCTTGTATTGTAGAGTATAAATACTAGGCTTGAGGGAACAAGACACCCCAGTCTTGTTCTCCTTGATCTCTCCTTTCTCACTTTCCCTATCGCATATGCCCCTCTACTAAGTGTACTAGCTCTTAAGTGAGTTGGTCATTTCAAAAAGCATTCTAACCTTCAAAAGTCCATTGGAGGTCATCCAACCAAGCTTTTCTCTATCAATATTCATCATGCTATTTAGCTTATTTCATCTCACAAGGCAGAGAATGCTGTCCAGGTGACCAAAGCACTCTCCAATATTATCAATCAACCTCTCCATCCTAACACCATTCATCATGATTTGAAAAAGTCTGGGATGAAGGCTGTGGTCAAGTCCAAACATCCCTTATTATCTGCCAAACATCACAAGGCTCACTTGAATTTTGCTATTACTTACAAAGATTGGATTGTAGAGGATTGGAAAAAGGTCATATGGTCTGATGAAACCAAAATCAATCACTTAAGGTCAGATGGAAGGAAATGGGTGTGGAAAAAGCCAGGTGAAGGCCTAAATGACAGGCTAGTGCAAGATACTGTCAAATTTGAAAAAGGTTCTGTGATGGTATGGGAATATATGACTTGGCAGGAAATTGGCTATGCTGCTAGAATTGATGGTAGGATGGATGGAGATCTCTACCTTCAAATTTTGAAGGATGATCTGCTGAATACTCTGCAGTATTATTACCTCAATCCATCTGACATCATCTTTCAACAAGACAATGATCCCAAGCATACTTGTAGAATGATGAGGAAGTGGCTAGAAGAGCAGGATTTTGAGACTATGGTATGGCCTGCACAGTCTCTTGACCTAAACCCCATTGAACATCTCTGGGATTACCTCAAGAGAAGGCTGGCAGAGTATGAACACCCTCCTAATGGAATGCTTCAGTTATGGGAAAGGATTGAGGAAGTGTGGGAGGGAATACCAGTTGAGGAGTGTCAAAAGTTAATTGAAAGCATGCCAAGGAGGGTTTAGGCTATGGTTAAAGCCAAAGGAGGGTATACCAAGTACTAATAAATATCAAATACCCCAAATATTACAAAAGTCCAAAACCTGTTACAATGGTGTTCCTGTTTTAAAATTGTCATATCTTTGCAACCTCTGGGCCACATCACATGATCCAGGGACCAATTTGTAGCCATGAGTTTGTAGTTTATTTGGTCCCACCAAAGCCAAGTGAAATTCCCACGGGTTGTTGTAAGACACTTCACACACTGATTTTTGGTTAGTTATTGTAACACTTTTTGGAGTCACTGTACATTTACCTTGCTTAATTCCAACATAGACTAGTTGACTGGTTTGACAGTCTGGTCATAGTCTGGTTGCAATCCAGTAGTCTAGTATGCATCTGTCTATACCAGACCTCTTTTTCATTAGACCAGACTTACTTACATACCTTACACTATCATTTATGGACTTTGTTTTATACATGTATATCCTAGTCCCAGGTATGCCCAGACTATAAAGCAATGTACTTAGGATTATAAATCCAGCTTACCATTAGCTCACAACCACTGCATTACTGGCTGAACACTGTCAATGTCACTGTACACCATTCTCTATCATTGCTCTACCATTTTAACACTTTCCACACTGCTTTCACCAATGTCTGGAATTATGGATTATGAACAATGAACTCCAAACTTCTTTCCTACTCCTTCTAATTGCTGGGTAACATCCCAGAGTCCTTTGGAACACTCACCCATTCTACAGAGTCTCTTTTGGGGCAAACCTATTGCTCTTCTAGACCCCTCTTCTATTGGCCAGGACTAGTGGACTTCCAAAGTCCTCCCAGCTGACTTATCTGTTCTTCAACTGGAGCCCACTGTGAGGGACTCAGAAACAGGTTCCAGAAGATATTTGTGACCTACTGTCCAGTGCCAAGAGCTCAAAAATTTACTCAACTATTTCTGTAACCTACAAATTGGAGACATGTCACTGCTACTCTACCCAGTCTTCCCTCAAAACAGTTGACACAACTGATCTGACCTCCCTGAATTAACTGACCTAGACCTTAGTCCTCTGACAGAACTTTGTACCAACCCTTCCACTGACAATTCCAATTGGTCCAGCATATTCTGACATCAATCTCCATTTCCTGATTCCAAATCCCAATGTCACTCTATCCTAGCTTCAGAGTCCACTGCTATAGAAGAAAATTTATCCAGTGAACCTTACCTTGAAAATTTCATACCCAGAGCATTTATAGCATCATCATCTCTGAGATACTGTATCTGGCAGAGAACCATACATCCCTGTTTTCTTCCTTGCTTACACCACTCACACTGCTCTCATCTAGCAATTCTTCTCCTTCATTGTCATTGCCCTCATTGTCCTCCTTATCTGTTCTCTCTCTTTCTGACCTTCTTAATACCATCAACATCTCATTCTGGTTTACTCTGGTCCCTTCCATTACACCCACCTCATCATTGTCATTGACTGTACCATCTGAACTATTGTCCATCCCATCACTGGCACCCCTTCCAACATCGTCATCTGTCCCATTGCCTGCTCCACTGCAAGCTCCCCCTCAATCCATATCATTCAGTCTACCACCTGTACCACTGCTAGTACCACCTCATTTCCACCATCATTTACCATTTGCTCCTCCTCCTCCTCCCATGGCTAATCCTGCATAGACCATGCCCTTTCCAAGCACCCCAAATGCCTTGAAGTTCAATAGAAAGTCACTGGCACTATTGACATGCTTCCTTGAACTTGTCAATTTACTAGGTACCACTGCTGCTATCACACTGGTAGAGAAGATCTGGTATGTCATATGGTATGCCAACCTTGAAGAAGCCAAAAGATGGGAGCTACTCCCAAAAGTGACCACCACCCCTGCTGACTGGAACATGTTTGTAGACACCATAAAGAAGTTATATCTGGGTTGCAAAGGTACTAACTGGTATTGTCATGCTGATATTCAATACCTCATACAGGAATTCTGTGCTAAGCTGATGTGCACTGTAGAAGACCTTGGCAAATATCAATGGAAGTTCTTGAAGGTCACCTGGACCCTCATCGCTGCCAATAAGCTGTCTGAGCTTGATAG
Source organism: Boletus austroedulis (assembly GCA_038089435.1). Lineage (NCBI taxonomy): Eukaryota > Fungi > Basidiomycota > Agaricomycetes > Boletales > Boletaceae > Boletus > Boletus austroedulis. The sequence continues at coordinate 26,979 of JBBPKX010000060.1, read as the reverse complement.
GGATGCACTCTTCATGTCCAGATTACCAGCTGATCTCAAGGCCCAAGTCTAACAACATCTCCTTATCACAAAGGTAGACCACCATCCCTTTGATCCTTACAAAATTGATGACAGCTTTGCCACTGCCAAATTCCTACTCACTGGATCCCAACTTTGTCCTCTTGCCACTTCCATCCCTACCTCTCCAACTCTTTCTGTTCTGTACTACCTGACTTGGGCTAACATGCCCAGTCCATCAGTATCTTTTCCCACTATTGCTACTCTGCCACCTACTCCCACTATCAAGAAGGAGCAGAATCTTCAGCACATCCATAATCATAACTGTGCCTTCTGCACAGATCCAAGTCATTTCATGGGGAAGTGCCCTCACATTGAAGGGTATGTGCAGTCCAATAAGGCAAGCTGAGGCTCTGATGGCAAGCTATACCTTCTGGACAGCAAGCACATTCCCTGGATTCTTGGTACTCATTGTCTTCATGATTGTCTTGACTGCATTGCTTCTCAGACTGCTCCAGCTAATGTTACAACTGTAATTGTTTCTGTTTACCCTGCTGACACTGATGCTGTTTTAGAAATCGAACCCTTGGTCTTCTTGGCACCAGTAGAAGAATGGGATGCTCCTCAACTGGAGCTTGCTGACCCAGACTTCCAACTGTATATCACTCAAGTGTGGGTGAATGTCAGGGCTGAGAAGGCCAAGGACAAGGGCAAATGTGCTTGCTTTGATGGTGTCAAAATTCTGGTATACAAGACTGACAAGACCAGAAACTGTGGCACTGGCAGAAGAGACTGTGCCCCTAGTTATTGCACTGGCTTGTGCTCCCACACCTGGACCTTCAAGGTCTGTGGTGACCATGCCTACTGTCCCCATGTCAAAAAGTTTATTCTCTCCTTGTACCAAAACCACTAACACTGGGATTAACCCTGGACAATTTAGATATTCTTTCTCTCTTGAAGATGAAACCACCACCAAGTGAGCCCTAGACTAGGTTCTCACTTCCACCATACCAGTACCAGTCAAGGAGTTGATGTCCATCACTCTGGACATTCACAAACAACTCCACAACCTCACTACCACTAAGTGTATCCCCCTTTCCATTAATGTCATACAGGTCAATGAACTAGCTGGTCACAATCTGGCCACTGTTGAGCACAAATATGGGGACTGAGTTCACTGAAACAATAATAGCCTCATCATAGCACATTATAGCATTCCTCTCCACTCTCTTGATGTCCAGATTGCTAGTACTGACTGAACCATTACAGCAGTACTGGACAGTGGTTCCAAGATCATCACCATGCTCAAATGGGTGTGGGAAAAACTTGGACTACCAGTCTGGTCCATTCATGTTATGACCATGTTGAACACTAACACAAGTACAGAATTGACCATCAGAGTTGTTGAAAACCTCTGTATGGACTTTGGCACAGGAGAGGTTTGCCTTCAGGTTCAAGTCATTCCAAGAGTGAACTTCAATTTGCTCCTTGACCAACCTTTCCATTGCCTCATGAGCATGTCCATTGATGATTTCCCTGATGGAGCTCAGACTGTTATGCTCTGAGACCCTAACACAGGTAAGGAGTTCAAAATCCTGACCCATCCTTGGATGGAAGGATGTCCACACTATCAGTGTGGACAAGCCTGTGCCAACCATCAATTGGTTGTCAAGTTGGATTTTTAGATTTTGATGATCCACTGCCCAGTTGGGGAGATCCTGACAATTCTCCATTATTTTGTTCACCAATTTGTTGTTCCACTTTATCTCTTGTAACTTCTCTGTCTTGTGTTCCATTACCAGACTTACTGTATGTATTCTGTTCTGGTCTTCCTATGACTTCCTCTCTTCAACTCAGTCATCCCTCTCCCTGCCTCATCTCTCCACTTTCAATTCTATTTTCCAGTTTGACTTGTCATCTCATCTTTTCAGTTACAAACCAGTTGCCAAAAAGATCTGGTCAGTCATGGCCCCTCTCAAGGAGGAGTACCATGTACTGTGCTGGCTTCTGGATGATCTGCTTGCTAGACTAGTACCTTTACCTACAAACTCACTGGACTTTGTTCCTTGTCTTTGTTTTACTCAGGAATGTGCTGACACCTTAGATCTTGATCCTGCCAACTGGCTATGGCTGGAAGAGGTCAAGCTAGTCTGATGGGTCATCCAAAACCATGAAATGGCCTTTACTTGGATACCAACCAAGTGAGGTCATTTAGATGAAAGATATTTTCCTCCTGTCAAGATTCCAACAATTCTACATATGCCCTGGATCCTCCACAATATTCTGATTCCTCTGTCATCATGGGACCAGGCCATTCAAATCATCAAGGACTGGATCACTTCTGGAGTATATGAACCATCTGCCACAGCATACCACTTTCATTGGTTCTGCATGCTCAAGCAGGATGGAAAGACACTCTGCCTCATTCACAATCTACAACCCCTCAATGCCATCACAATTTGGAACTTGTCCATTCCATCATTTGTAGAACATCTTGCTGAGTTATTTGGTGGATATGTGATCTACAGCATGATGGACTTGTTTGCCTATTACAATCAGTGGCTGCTCCATGTGGAGTCAAGAGACATGACCATGTTCAATAGTCTGCTCAGACCTTATTATTTAACCACTCTTTCAATGGGTCATACTAATGCTGTACAGATCTATCAAGCCAATATGGTGTTTATTCTACAAGATGAAATTCCTCACCATACAATGCTGTTCATCAATGACCTTCCAGTCAAGTGTTACATTTCCCACATTCCATGGTTGCTTATTTAGTTTTTTTTCTATTTTCTTTCTTGTTCATCACTTAGCTAAGGGTTAGCAGGGCATACACACATAGGCTAGACCCAGACCAGTCCAGACTCAAGGACATATGGCTCAAGGCTATGCAAACCCTTGACGTCATAAGACCAGATCATATAGAGGCAGTATGAAGACAGTGCATGTACCCTAGCACATGCCCTTCCTGAAGTAGCCCTTGTGACTTAGACTAACTTAGGCCACTCACCTATTTCGTACTCCTCTGCCCAAAAGCCTAGCATCATATACCAGTAGCATATCCTGCTTGTCATAGCCTTACTAGCATGGACCAGAACATAGCCATGTACAGTAGAGTATAAATACCAGGCTCAAGATGACAAGACACCCCAGTCTTGTTCTCCTCAATCTTTCCCCACTCACTTCCACCCTCACATACATCCCTCCATAAGCATACTAGCTCTTAAGTGAGTTGGTCATTTCATCAAGTCCAAGAAGACCTGGTACCAACATCCAGACAGGTCCTATGAAACCTATTCAGAAAATTTGGGAATCTGGAGATTTATCTGGAATCATCTCATCATTATTTACTACATTTTACAGCAACTCCAAAACATCAATGCCATGGTCTCCACCAAGAAATTTGTGCTTGCCATCTCAGATGCTACTATCATCAGGCACAAGTGCACCATCAATGGACATATTCTGTATAAAGCCAAGGTCCAGAAGATCAAGGACTGGCTGGAATGTGAAACCATCTCACAAATCCATGGATTCCTCAGAACCTGTGGAGTAGTTCATATTTTTATTTGCAATTTTGCTTCCATTGCTCATCTACTCATTGATCTAACATGCAAGGGTATTCCCTTTGAATGGGGGAATGTTCAGTGAGAGGCTATGGCTCATCTCAAGGACAAAGTCATCCAATCTCTAGCACTCTGCTGCTTGGACTATGAGTCTGGTCAAGAGGTTGTCCTTGCTGTGGACACCTTGGCCATTGCAGTCAGTTTTATTTTATCACAGGAAGGTGAGGATGGCAAATGCTATCTGAACCAATTCAGTTCCATTAGCCTCACTGCTGTGGAGAGTTGATACTCCCAGGCAAAGCTAGAGCTGTATGGACTTTTCTAAGCCCTCTGCTTTGTCCATGTTTTTATTTTTGGAGTTTCTAACCTTGTTGTAGAGATGAATGCAAAGTATGTCAAGGGTATGATCAATAACCTTGATCTACAACCAAACACTGTAGAGCTCCAGACCACTCTGGGTCTGTATCCCCAGTTTTTGTGACATTCCATGACTGTATCCCATTATCATTCTTTATTATCAATAGTCCAAAAGGTTGTCTGTATAGTTCAGGTCCAAGTCAGTAAGTCCAAGTCTGGTATGTTTAGTTTGGTCCAGATCTGTATTTTCCTGTGGTCCATTTGATGTTGTATCATTTTTTTATCATTCAGACTTTATAGTTACCATCTTGTTTCACTTTAGACACATTACTAGACAGTCCTTCAGGCATTCCTGTGGACTATAAAATCCTTGTCACCATCCCTAACAAGGGGAGAATATACATTTTACTGTCTTACTGTCACCATTTACCATCTACTGACCACTGCATGCATGTCTCCACCATTCTTCAATGCTCCCCTCACCATCTATCACCTTTCAATTGACTACCAATAGTCTGATAGTCTGGTTTCTCACACTCTGGACTATCAACTGGACTATAATGACTGTCCTGGAAATGTCCAGGACCACTTCCCATTCTATCCATCCTCTACTCACCTGTCATATCCCCTGATTTCGGCAAAGTCCATCTCTGGTCATCTCCAGTCATCCAGATATCGCAATGGTCCTTAGGGTTCCAGACTTCATCAGAGTTGGGCACTCCGGACGGTACTGCTTATATTCTCTCCTTTTGTTCTAGTTCAACTTTGTAAGTCTGTATTACACCTTTAGTCAGCTTAGTCGGTATTCCGATATTCTCCATCCTCCAACTTATTCATCTCTGTGTACATAGCCCTCGCTTAACCTTCGACCCTAGTAGTTCCCAGTCCGGAGTTGTTACCGGACATTAGTATATAAACTCCTGTAGTTTCTCCATTGTACTTTAGTTTGAATATCAAATAAGTCACCTCCTAGCTTGAGTCTGACTAAGTCTCCGCTCCTACTCTCTCTCCATTCTAAATACGAGGACCAGGGACTTGACAAGGGCATGACACATATGTCCTGCGCCAATGTCCTCACCCCTCCGTATCTCTGTACCTCCATCTCCGTACCCCCAGTCGATCCTAGTCGACACCTTCATCTCTTTCGTTCCCCCTCCACCGGACTTGAGCCCGGAGGACCGGACTTGACAGTATATTCAAACTCATACTTGTCAAGATCCCCTATTCCAAATCCCTATGTCATATACACACACCACTCGTACTGGTATCCTGCAGAGTGCCTTTGGCTCCTTGTGCTCGGTACCAAGCAAATACATCAGTCTCACCCAACGCCAGGCTCCCTTTATCTCTCAGAGGTGGTGACCCCTGTCTCTGCTTACTCCACTTCTGGAGACAACCATTGATGAACCACGCATCACACTCTTCCTGGACAATGATGACAACGATGACAATGACTTCTACAGAGAACGTCATTGAACTGACACTCCAATGCCAGCCCGGGCAGCCGCTGGTGGTTTCAGTGGTTTCAGAGGTGGTGGTGACGGCAGTGATGACCCCGATGACCCCAATCCTGATAATAACGGCGATGATGATGACGAAGAACTGGACATCAATCATCTCCTCTGAGACGATGATGACCAACCCCCGAACGAAGTCCCATTGGCTTTCGAGCCGTTCAACCAACTCGCTGATGCCATCCGCGATATGACACGTCAGGCACTTCGTCACAAAGAACCGACTAGCGACTCCAAGACTAAAGTCTGAGAACCAGACACCTTTGACGGGTCTGACCTGAAGAAGCTCCGCCCCTTCGTCGTCCAGTGCAAAATCAATTTCTAGGTGAACCCCAAGTCATTCAAGCATGATTGCCAGAAGGTCACATTCGCCCAGTCCTACCTCAAGGGTATGGCCTTGGACTACTTCGAGCCGGACTTGCTCGGAGATCTAGCCCCAGCCAATTGTCCCTTGTGGATGGACAACTGGAGAGCTCTTCTCTTCGAGCTCCAGTCGAATTTCAGACTGCATGATCCCGTTGCCGAAGCAGAAGCTCAGCTTGAGCAACCGTGTATGAGGGAGACCCAACGTATCTCCAAAGACATTGTCAAGTGGAATCGCCTCACAAACCAAGTCTGTGAGTGGGGACCCGGTGCCCTCCACCGGAGTTTCTATAATGGACTTCCGGATCGCATCAAAGACGAAATCGCTTGTCATGGCAAACCCGACACCATCTACGACTTGCGCATTCTGGCCCAACAGATCGACCAGAGATACTGGGAGCACAGGGAAGAGATCTCGCACGCTTCAAAGGCCTCTGGATCAAACTCTGGCAACCCCCATTCTTCCCACAAGTCGTCAAGCTCTGCTCCGACTTCATCTTCCAAACCTAAGGACGACAAGTCCAAAGGTTCCTATCCATTCTCTAGCTCCACCTCCAACTCCGGATCTTCCGGAGGAGGAAACAATTCTTTCAAGAAGGGTAACACTTCCTCTATGCCTTCTACAATTTCTTCTAAATTAGGCAAAGACGGTAAACTCCTCCCGGAGGAACGTCAGCGCCACTTCCATTTAAATTTGTGTCTTTTCTGCAGTGAGAGTGGTCATTCCGCCAAGGAATGCCTGAAGTCAAACTCTAGAGCGTCGAAGGCTCGAGCTGCATCAATAACTCCAGATGCGCTGGCTTCGACCTCCGCTTCCTCGGAGGCGAAAAAATAGAGCACAACTCTCGAGCGTCCACACAGGCTGGGAGTCGCGTTGGACCTGACTGTGCTCTCAAGGAGTTACATCTCAACGCGTCCACTCTTTCCGATCCTAATTCTCTTCGCCCACTAATATCATTGCCTGTATATAATATCTCCGATGTACCAGTTCTTGTTGATTCCAGCTCTACCCATTGTTTCATAGACTCTTCTTTTGTAGATAAACATAATCTTTCTACATACTCTGTCCCTCCAATTAGTCTACGCTTGTTCGACGGTTCTTCTGCTTCTGTTATTAACTCCGCTATAGATCTGACCATCTCCTTCGCTTCTGGCATCTCTACCTCCGACATATATTACGTAACCTCGTTGGATCCTCAATGCAGCCTTGTTCTCGGATATTGCTGGCTCACCCGCTACAATCCGTTGATTGACTGGGTTACGAGCAGCATTACTTTCCGAACTCCTGCAGATGGGATGCCAACCCCGATATCGACCTCCGTGCCTTCTGAGGCAACTCCGTCGCTCATTGACACTCCTTCGAGCACCCCAGATTCGCCAAAAGCTCCTGGACTTCCTGCCCCCCACATCTCTTTTGTCAACGCAGCTGCATTTCATCGTGCCTGCAAGATGGAGGGCTCAGTCCAGTTCTCCCTTTCCCTTTGATCTACTGAAGAGATCTCCGCTTGCTCTGCCTCCGCCTCTGCTGCGTTGTCTTCTGACGAGAAGATCAACCTCTCCAGTGTCCCTCTGGAATACCATGATTTTGCGGATGTCTTCAGCAAGAAGAAGGCCGATACGTTAGCCCCACATCGGCCCTATGACTTGAAGATCGACTTAGAAGAAGGTGTAGAACCTCCGGTCGGAAGGATCTATTCCGTTTCCTCAACCGAACAACAAGCCCTCCATGACTTCCTCAATGAACACCTCAACATCGGATTCATTTGTCACTCCACATCCCCACATGCAGCTCCGGTGTTGTTCGTCTGGAAAAAGGACAGTTCCCTCTGACTTTGCGTTGATTTCCGAGGGTTAAACAAGATCACACGTAAAGACCGCTACCCCCTTCCTCGTACCTCCGACCTCCTCGATGCTCCCTCCAGAGCCAAGGTCTACACGAAAATCGATCTCCATCATGCATACCATTTGGTCCATATTGCAGAGGGAGATGAGTGGAAAACTGCATTCCGGACTCGATATGGATCTTTTGAGTGGTTGGTTATGCTGTTCGGACTTACAAACGCTCCGGCAGCCTTCCAGTGGTTTGTCAATAGTATCTTCACAGACATGCTCGATGTCTGCGTTGTGGTCTACCTCGACGATATCCTAATATACTCCCATGACAAGGAATCGCACCATAAACACGTCTGTGAAGTACTCCGGCGTCTCCATGCTAACGGCTTGTACACCAAGCCAGAGAAATGCGAATTCCACTCCGACACGGTCGAGTATCTAGGATATGTTCTCTCTCCCTCCGGTCTTTCCATGGCCTCCGACAAGATCAAGGCAATCATGGATTGGCCTAAACCCAGGAAAGTCAAGGACATTCAGTCCTTCCTTGGGTTCACAAACTTCTATCGTCGTTTCATTTAAGGTTACTCCGACATCATGATTCTGCTTACTTGTCTCACTTGCAAGGGAGTCCCTTGGGATTTCTCTGACACCTGCCAGAAATCCTTCCAACACCTCAAGGACACATTCATATCCGCTCTGGTGCTTGTGCACTGGATTCCAGATGTCCCCATCACCATTGAAACAGACGCCTCCGACTATGCCATTGCCGGTATTCTTTCCATCACAACTCCGTCCGACAACGAACTCCACCCCATCGTGTTCTTCTCCCAGACCTTATCCGAAGCTGAGTTGAACTATGACACGCATGACAAGGAGTTGTTAGCTATTTACGAGGCATTTAGATCATGGCGACATTACCTGGAAGGCTCCAAACTCCCCATAGACATTGTTACGGATCACAAAAACCTTGAATATTTCTCCACTTCAAAGCTCCTGATGTGATGCCAAGCCCGGTGGTCCAAATACCTTAATCAGTTCAATATGGTAGTCTGGTACCGGCCTGGTAAGCTTGGAGCGAAGCCAGACGCTTTGACTAGACGTTGGGACGTCTACCCCAAAGAGGGGGATAAGGACTACGCTCGCGTCAACCCTGACAATTTTAGGCCAATCTTCACTCTGGAACAGCTTGCGTCGTCCCTCTGAGCTACATACCTTGAAGCTCCATTACTCCAGGCTTCAGCATTGGTCGACATTGAGCAACTCCATTGGGACATCTTGTCTGCCCTCCCCAATGATCCTGGTGTGTCTCCCCTGCTTCTGTCTAAGCCATCTGATCCACGATGGACTATCAATTCTGCAGGATTCCTCCTATGGGACAATCGTATCTATGTCCCAGAATCTAACAACCTCCGTCTCCATATTCTCTGGACATTCCACGACCATCCGACCGCCAGACACTTCAGTCAAAACTGGACATTGGAACTCATTTGTCACGAATACACTTGGCCCAACATCAGGACTTTTGTAAAGAACTATGTGAGTTCGTGTACAGCCTGTGCTCGCGCAAAGACTTCTCATCATCGTCCGTACGGACTCCTGAAACAACTCCCGGTCCCGGAGAAACCATGGAACTCCATCTCCATGGACTTCATTGAACAGCTTCCCCCTTCAGAAGGCTTTACAGCCATCCTTGTGGTCATCAACAGACTGTCAAAACAGTCTATATTCATTCCGACTCACGACATAATCACTTCTGCCCAACTCACCAAGTTATTCCTGATTCACGTTTTCTCCAAGCACGGAGTTCCTTCCCATGTCACCTCCGACAGGAGCTCCAAATTCGTATCACACTTTTTCTGGTCACTAGGTAAAGCTCTCAATATGCGTCTCCACTTCACCTCTGGATATCATCCAGAGGGGGATGGTCAAACGGAACACGCCAATCAGACCCTGGAGCAATACCTCCGGATATACTGCAACTACCAACAGAATAACTGGTCCAAGCTCCTGCCCCTCGCAGAGTTTGCATACAACAACGCTCCTAGTGCTACCACTGGAGTATCACCCTTTTTCGCTAATAAGGGCTACCATCTGAACTTTTCCGTCTCTTCCAAGCTAAACCTGTCTTCCTCCACAGCTCAGTCCTATGTCACAGACTTGGATGAACTCCATGAGTTCCTCCGGTCAGAGATGCTGGAAGTGCAACAATGCTACCAAGGACCAGCGGACAAGAAATGAAGTCCAGCTCTGGACTTCCAGATTGGCGACCAGGTTATGCTCAAGGCTAAATACCTCCGGTCTACACGACCATCTAAGAAACTCTCTGAAAAGTACCTGGGACCATTTACCATCATCGCTAAACCCGGTACTCATTCCTTCACTCTCTGTCTCCCCGAATCAATGAAATCCGTTCACCCAATCTTCCATGTTTTGCAACTAGAACCTTCAACTCCGAACGTAATTCCGAACTGCGTCCAACCTCTGCCACCTCTGGTTGAGGTTGACGGTGAACCAGAATACAAGATCGAAGAGATTCTCGACTCTAAGATCAATCGGAGAAGGCATCACTGCCAACTCCTGTACCTGGTACGCTGGTTAGGTTATGAAGGGACTGATGACGAAACATCCTGGTTACTCGCTACAGAGTTAGGACATGCAACGGAACTTGTTATGGACTTCCACCGGAAGTACCCGGACAAGCCTGGTCCATTCCAACCTTAGGTCCCTTTCCTTTTTCCCTCTGTTTCCGTCCCTGTTCTTGTTTGGCTCACGCTTTTGACATTAGCATCAACTATTTACAAAACTATTTTTCCTTCTCTTTACTCCACTTCTTCTTCTCCTTCTCCGTCCTCCTCCCTGCCCATCTCCACTTCCTCACTAGCCAACTCCGCTAGCTCCGCACCCACCTCCGCTTCCTTGCCCCCCTCCTCCACATCCTCATCCTCGTTGGAACCATACACCTCCTCCGCCTTGAGCTCCACCAAATGCTTGAGGAGAGCATTCTGGCAGTCAGTGCACCTCACCTGCGCCCTCAAGGCATCCCAGATTTTCTCCACGATCCTGAGAGCGTTCCTGGCAATCTCCACCCAGTTAACACCCTCCGGACTCTCCTCCGACTCCTCCTCCGATTCCTCTGGCGTCGACATCCTTTTCTTCTTCTTGGAGGGCCCCACCTCGCTGTCCACCCGTCTCCTCCACTTCTCTGTTCGCTTCATCCCGGGCCGCTCACACTTAGCCTTCGTATCCTGGCACTCCATGCACGAGGTCAACTTACCAGGCCCGGGACGGCACTCGTAGCCCTGGACCTGGCATCGTTGGCATTTCGGGAGCATCTTCTCCTTGCCCTTGTCGACACTCTGTTGTGCCTGGATTTCTGCCACCTACGGACTGGTCAGCTCGTCACTAACTCCAGAAACCCAGACTTACCTTCCGGTGAACCATCTCCTCCGCCTCTCATTGACGACGCTCCTCCTCTGCCTTTTAACGCACCTCTTCCTCAGCCTTGCGCTTTGCCTCCTCTGTCTCGCGCCTCTTCTGCTCCTCTTCCTCCTTGTGCACCTTCAAGCATCTCCGGCACTCCGAGGCCTTGGCCCCCCACAACTCATCATCGTCATCTTTGCACTCGGCGAGCCGAGCATCCAGCCAGTTGCGGATGTTCTCGATTGAGTCAGACATGATGGTGATTGGTGGTTAAGGATAGAAGCTGGGAACACGGCTATCTTTATACTGGAAAATTTCAGAGTTCAAATTGATCTGTTAATCAATGGAGTCATGTGATCTCCACCTCGTGGATAAGTGCACCCACACGGAGGTCCACATTTCCACTCAGGGGTTATTTGGGCCTTGAGGGCTCGGCCCTAAGAGGGGGATACTGTCATATCCCCTGATTTTTGCGAAGTCCATCTCTGGTCATCTCTGGTCATCCGGATATCGCAACAGTCCTTAGGGTTCTGGACTTCATTGGAGTTGGGCACTCCGGATAGTACTGCTTATATTCTCTCCTTTTGTTCTAGTTCAACTTCGTAAGTCCATATTACACCTTTAGTCAGCTTAGTCGGTATTCCGATATTCTCCATCCTCCGACTTATTCATCTCTGTGTACATAGCCCTCGCTTAACCTTCGACCCTAGTAGTTCTCAGTCTGGAGTTGTCACTGGACATTAGTATATAAACTCCTGTAGTTTCTCCATTGTACTTTAGTTTGAATATCAAATAAGTCACCTCCTAGCTTGAGTCTGACTAAGTCTCTGCTCCTACTCTCTCTCCATTCTAAATACGAGGACCAGGGACTTGACAAGGGCGTGACACATACATCCTGTGCCAACGTCCTCACCCCTCTGTATCTCCGTACCTCCATCTCCATACCCCTGGTTGACCCTAGTCGATACCTTCGTCTCTTTCGTTCCCCCTCCGCCGGACTTGAGCCCGGAGGACCGGACTTGACACTCACCTGGTTATCCTACACACAGAATCTCTTGGGACAAGTGCAATCACAGTCCCTCATCTTACAACTACTCATCCAAAAAGTAAAGTTTACAACACAACCATCAACTGGTGGATTGCTGGAATTCTTTTATTCCATTTTGAACTTCATTACATCCCTGCTGACCAGCATGCAGGTCTGGACAGACTTTCTCAATATCCTCTGTCCAATGATGATCTGCCTAAGGATGGAGACTTAGAGGATTGGATATACAAGTTGTATTCTTTCACTATCATCCTCCTTAATGACCAGATACCTTCTTTTGTTCTGACCAGTTCCTTTACCAGACTTTTTGTACAGTGTCTTGCACTTGTATGTCCCTCCTTCTGCTGATTCCATTATTTCCACCTATGAACAACCCATTCCTCTCCTTACATACCATTCCATTTTCTCCATTTCTTCACTGGACTTAGATATTACTTTGGCCAACCCTTCCATCCCTCAGTCTGCAAGGGCCCTGGCAAAGAAAGGTTGCATTCATCATATTTGGACCTTTCTTGAAACAAAAGAGCAACCTGCTAACCTTACAGATACAGAATTTCAAGTGTTCCTTAACTTCACCACAAAGTTCTTTCTTCTTCACAGTTCACTTTGGTGACAAGAACCACACAATTGTCACCAGTTGGTAGTACTGGAGCACCAGAGGTATGGACTGATTAAGGAGGCTCATGATGACCTTGGACACAAAGGTGTCTTCACAATCTGGACCTGCCTCCTACTCCAGTTTTGATGGCTGATGCTCATTGACAATATCAAGTGGTTCATCTGAACCTATCACAAATGTCAAACTTGTCAAACTGCTCAATTTCATATTCTGCTAATGGTTCTGGTTGTGGGTGGACTGTTTTGCAAAGTCCACCTTGACACCATGCTAATGCCTTGGTCTGGTGGCTACCACTACCTAGTCCAGGCTTGGTGTATGCTTACCTCATATCCAAAGTGGCATATGTTGCACTCCAAGAATGGCACTTCTTTAGCTTTGTTTATTTTTGAAGATCTTCTTTGTTGGAGACCTATATCCATTATTGTTACTGACAACAGACCATCATTTATTCAAGCATTAGACATTCTTGCCAACTGGTATGATATCCACCATATCCAGATTTCCCCATACAACTCTCAGGTAAATGGTGTGGTCGAACAATGTCATCACAATGTCCAGGAGGCCATCATCAAAAGTACCCTGGAGGGAAAGTCACATTGGCATACCATCATGCACTCTGTATTTTGGTCTGAATGGATAACAATTCTCTGGTATACTGGACTTTTCCCATACTTTATGGTTCATGATGTTGAGCCACTTTTTCCATTTGATATCGCTGAAGCAACCTTCCTTGTCCCTCCTCCAGAAACAGATCCACTTTCTCCATCTGGACTGATCGCTTGGAGAGCTTGCCAGCTCCAAAAGTGTCAGGAGGACTTGGAGTCTGTCTGCAACCATATTCTCAAGGCTTGGTTTGACTCTGTCAAACATTTCAAATACACATTCAAGAATTGAATCAAGGACTTTGACTTCTGTCCTGGAAGTCTTGTCTTAGTCTGGAACATGCATATAGAAAAGGAGCTGAACCAGAAGACAAAACCAAGATACATTGATCCAATGGTGGTCCTTTACTGGACTATTGGAGGATTGTACATCTTGGCAGAGTTGGATGGAGCAGTCTTCAGGCTGTGCTACACAGAATTCTGCCTTATCTTCTACTACTGCTGTTTTAGAACCTTGATACCAGTCACACAACTCACTGGATTAGATGAAGAAGACATGGACAAGTTGGCAGGAGAAGACATCAAAGAGCCAGATAAATATGACCCAGACTCTCTTGACTCAGACTAGACAACTCTGGACTATACATATGATACCATTTCCTTCTCTTCATTTCACTCTGGGTTTAGTCTGGTGATCTCTGTCTTGCATATACTAAACCAAAACATAGACACTACATACCATAAATGTTCCATTCTCTCTGATACAAAAATCAAAAATCAAAACAGAAAAATAGTCTAAAAACAATAGAGAAAACAAACTATAGTCCATCTTTCCTCTCTCAGTGTCTCACTATGTAGATTTCAGATGTATCCTCTTTGATTCAAATATGCCCCAAGACACAGTGCACCTTTATATTGATAGACAATCTCCACTGAACTCTGCCAGACATATGACTGATGGTCTGGTGACAACCAGAGGAATAGATGACAACAGAAGATCAATGAAGAAAAGATAGATGGAAACCTACAATATGTTCCTTTCTTTTCCTTTCTTTCTTTCAATCTTTATCTATGAGATTCTTTTCTTCTGTACACAGACCAGACTCACAAATACATTCATGGACTACAATGGAATACAAGGACTACTGATAGACTATCTACATGTTGAGCTGCTTGAGCTTGGAGACAATGTCATTTACCATCTCCATAACCTCTTTGTGCTCTATCTCCAAGGCTTTAAGGTTTGCACAGAGCTGGTATAGCTGCTGGTGCAGCATGTTCAGCCAGTGCATGAGTTGCTGGACTTGATGTTGCACCAGTGTGCAACTGGACTTCTTTGTCATCATTGTTGTCACCTTCCCTTTGCCTTTAGCCTTGACCAGCATGTCATCCAATTCCAATTCTAAGCTCTCCAATAACAGGAAGATGGATGTCCCAGCTCATTTGCTGGGGCCTGCTTTGGACTTTGCCAGTTTGGCACCTAATGAATGGTTAGCCAAGTCTGGACAAGTCTGGAGACACTTACCCTTTCCAGTAATCTCCACCACTGCCCTCCTTCGTCCCACTCAGCCATGGGCATTGCTACACATGGACTTGTATTGGTTGCATTGCATGCATGCTGAACTGCAACCCTTGTGGCCCTCAGATCCAACCTTAGCCTGGATGCATTACAGGAACACCATGCACTATCTTCCAGCTGGACTTCCAGTATGGAACCAGTGTAAACTTCACTTTGTGGGTGAGTAGTTATAATGATGAGGGACTGTGATTGTGCTCATCCCAGGGGATCCTGTGTGTAGGATAACCAGGTGAGTAATGGATGGATGAAAGGGGAGTGGTCCTGGATGTTTCTGGAACAATCATTGTAGTCTGGTTGGTAGTCCAGAGTGTGAGAAACTGGACTATTAGACTATCAGTAGTGAATAGGAAGGCAGTGGACAGTGAGGGGAGCATTGGAGAATGGTGGGGCATGCATGCTGTGGTCAGTAGACAGTGAACAGTGACAGTGAGATGGTAAAACATCTACAGTGACCTCCAAAACTGTTGCAATGATTGACCTCATTACAGTGTGTGAAGTGTACTGCAATCATATGTGGGAATCTCACTTAGATTTGCTGAGATAATCAATAGCCCTTACTCTTGGCTACCAAATTGGTCCCTGGGTCATGTGATATGGCTCAGTTGCTATGGAGATATGCCTATTTCAAAACAACAATACCATTGCAACAGTTTTGCATCTATTGATAAATATAGTGAAATATCATTGAAATCACATGATAATTAGTGATATTTGCCAATACAAACAAAGATACACACACAAATACTATGTCTAAGTTTGAAATAGGTTCTACACATCTTTATTCCCAACTATATCATCATAAGATTCATTTCCTTTACTTAAAAAAATACCATCCTCTCTATGCTTGATGCTGAACACTCTGCTTACTCTATTGCTGCTACTACTGGTCTTTCTATGTCCACCATCTCTAGACTTCACTTCAAAAAGCATTCTGAGCTTCAGAAGTCTACTGGAGGTCATCCATCCAAGCTTTCTTCCACCAACATTTGCCATGCTATTCATTTTATCTCTTTTAGCAAGGCTGATATTGCTGTTCAAGTGACCAAAGCTCTCACCAATGTCATCAATCAACCTCTCTCTGCCACTACAGTACATTGACACTTGAAAAATACTGGCATGAAGGCTGTGGTCAAGTCCAAATGTTCTCTTCTCTCAACTAAGCATCATAAAGCTCATTTAGATTTTGCCTATGCTTACAAGGATTGGACTATAGAAGATTGGAAGAAGGTAGTATGGTCTGATAAGATCAAAATCAATCACCTAGGGTCAGATGGGCATAAATGGATGTGGAAAAGGGCAGGTGAAGGGCTTAGTAATATACTAGTGAAAGGAACAATCAAGTATGGAGGAGGTTCTTTGATGATGTGGGACTGTATGACTTGGAAGGAAGTTGACTATGGTGCCAGGATTGATGGTAGGATTGATGAGAATCTTTAGATTTAAATTTTGAAGAAGAACCTGCTAAATACTCTGGAGTATTGTGGTCTGGATCCTTCTGACATTATCTTTTAGCAAGACAATGATCCCAAGCATACCTGTAGAAAGGTGAAGAATTGGCTAGAGAAGCAGGATTTTAGAACTATGGTGTGGCCTGCACAGTCTCTTGACTTAAACCCCATTTAACATCTTTGGAATTACCTCAAAAGAAGGCTAGTAGAGCATGAGAACACATCAAATGGAGTTCTTAGATTATAGGACAGGGTTGAGGAGGAATGGAAAGGAATACCAGTTGAGGAGTGTCAGAAGTTGATTGAAAGCATGCCTAGGAGGATTTAAGCAGTGCTCAAAGCAAAAGGAGGCTATACCAAGTACTAATATATCCCAAAAACCATCAGGTGCAAAACTGTTGCAATGGTATTGTTGTTTTGAAATAGGCATATCTACATAGCAACTGAGCCATATCACATGACCCAGGGACCAATTTGGTAGCCAAGAGTAAAGGCTATCAATTACCTCAGCAAATCTAAGTGAAATTCCCACATATGATTGCAGTACACTTCACACACTGTAATGAGGTCAATCATTGCAACAGTTTTGGAGGTCACTGTATTCTCCCTTGTCAAGGATGGTTGACAAGGATTTTATAGTCCTCAGGAATGCCCAGAGGACTGTCTAGTATGTATATAAGGTTTAAATAAGTGGTAACTATGAAGTTTGAATGATGAAACATGATGTAAAATGTTAAACAGAGCACAAGAAAAACCAGATCCAGACTAGACTAAACATACTGGACTTGGACTTACTGACTCAGACCTAGACTATCAATAATGCAGTATGATGATGGAGGATGGTCACAGAATATCGCAAAAACTGGGGATACAGATCCAGAGCAGTCTGGAGCTCCACACTGGTCCTCATCTTCTTTGTCCTGGTGTTGTACTCTTCAGTCTTACACCCTTGCTATGACACTTTTAGCCTCTACAGCACACAGACACAACAGTCCATGCACCTTAAATCCCAACAACATGATTGATGGAATGTCTGATGACACCATCACTAACTGGTCAACTTCTTCCATATCCATAGTCATGCCTTGCATAGAAGCCAGCACATGCTCTTCTTTGACTGGTGGGGCAAATGGGACTCACTCCTGTGCTGTCCAGACCCTCTGCATTTGCTCCACTTTGGCAATTCAAGCTGCAACCTCATCTATCATAGTATTGATGAATAACTTGTTGGCTTTGTTAAGGACAGATTCCCAGCTGTCCTGTCCACTCTGTCACCATCCATACATTGTGAAAAAGATTTGCTACTCACCAGTGCCACACCAAACTTCCTTATCCACATGTGTTGCTCCTCCACCAATTCCAGTTTGTTGTCTGGCACTGTCCTTGCTACTGCCTTGAGCTTGTCAGTTGCCCCATGGAATTTATATTGCAACATGCCTTGGGTGTTCACACCCTCATTGTTCATGGCATGGATTCGGTTGATGTAGCTTTGAAACTGGGACATGGCATGTTATGATGGTGGAAGAGAGAAGGATAGAGGCAACATGGTACTGAGCCACAAATTCATTGATCAGAGATTTTGAGTTCATTTCCCACAGTCACATGATCTGACTGGGAACAGTCAGTATTCAAGTCCACCATGGATGTAGAGCTGGATACATCTCTATGGTTACATTCCTTAGTTTTCTTGATTTTTGGACATCTACATTTGTTTTCATTCACATACATTTACCTTGCTTAATTCTGACATAGACTAGTTGACTGGTTTGATAGTCTAGTCATAGTCTGGTTGCAATCCAGTAGTCTGGTATGCATCCATCTATACTGGACCTCTTTTTCATTAGACTGGACTTACTTACCTTACACTATCACTTATGGACTTTGTTTTATACATGTATATACTAGTTCCAGGTATGCCCAGACTATAAAGTGATGTACTTAGGATTATAAATCCAGCTTACCATTAGCTCACAATCACTGCATTACTGTCTGAACACTGTCACCATCACTGTACACTGTTTTCTACCATTGCTCTATCATTTTAATGCTTTCCACACTGCTTTCACCAATGTCTGGAATTCTGGACTATGAATGATGAACTCCAGACTTCTTTCCTGCTCCTTCTAATCACTGGGTAATGTCCCAGAGTCCTTTGGAACACTCACCCATTCTACAAAGTCCCTTTTGGAGTGAACCTATCACTCTCCTAGACCTCCCTTCTGTTGGCCAGGACTAGTGGACTTCCAAAGTCCTCCCAGCCAACTTATCTGTTCTTCGGCATACAAATGAAAGGCAGGACTGCCAAAGCCATGATCATGGACAGCACCATGTCATGGAAAGATGAAGAAAATATCTCATGAGCCTGCAAAGGCATGATGATGGAGCAAGTCAAAGCTTTATTTCAATCTATGTCCTCAAGCTCAGGAAAAGCTTGAGCAGTCTTGAAGGACTAAGCAAATAGGCTGCAGATTCAAGCTCAGATATTTGCACTACAACCTTGTTATCAGAAGGGTATGAATCTATGCCAACAGTCATTCAAGAAAACCCAAGAGTAATCCAACCAACATAGATATGAGACACCTCACAGTTATAGCTGAGGAAGGAACCCATGGATTGTCAAAAAGAGAAATTAATTTGCTGATCAAGATATGTATGGAAGACAGAAAGATGATCCCAGTAAATGCACTATTAGATTCTAGGTCACATGTAATGTTTCTGGATGAAACATGGACTAAGGAAAACCATATACCTCTAAAGCCCCTACCAAGGCTGATAATGCTCTACAATGCCAATGAAACAAAGAACAGTATTGGAGAACTCAGGGATTATGCTACCATCACTATGGAGTATAATGGACATTGAGAACAAATGAGAACAGAGATCACTCATCTTGGAAAGAATAAAGTAATTCTTGGATTCACTTGGCTTAAACACCACAATCCAGAAATAGATTGGGAGAAAGGCATGGTAACCATGACCTGATGTCCCACAGAATACAGAGAGCCATTCCAATTCTGGTTACAACAACTCAAACTCAGGAATGCTCTCTACAGAGCAGAGATGCAGAAAGGACAGCAAGTTGATCAGAAGCTTGCAAAACTAATGGACCAAAACAAGAAGCTGGAAGAGTTAGTCCTGAAAAAGTACCACCAATACTTGCATGTCTTCTCAAAGAAAGAATCTAAGAGGATGCTGGTGCAAAAACCATAGGACCATGTGATAGAAATGAAACTGGACTTCATGCCAATGAAAGGAAGGCTAATTCCCTTTGATCCAGAGCAGCAGAAAGAAGTCAGTGACTTCATAGATGACCAGCTGCTCAAAGAATATATTCAACCATCCAAATCCCTACAGACATCCCCTGTTTTCTTTGTACCAAAGAAGGATGGATGAAAGAGGATGGTGCAGGATTACTGATACCTCAACAAGTTCACCATCCAAAATAACTACCCATTGCCCCTTATTTTCCAACTCATTGATAAACTCCAAGGAGTGAAACTCTTTACCAAAATGGACCTTAGATGGAGATACAATAATATTCAAATCAAAGAAAGCAATGAATGGAAAGCTGCTTTTGTATGCAACAGAGGATCATTTGAACCTCTCATGATGTACTTTGGACTATGCAACTCCTCCACCACATTCTAGACAATGATGAACAAACTTTTCACAGATATGGATGATGTGTGTGTGGTATACATCAATGACATCATGATCTTCACCAAAACCAATAACCAGAAAGAGCATGACTGGTGTGGAGCTCCAGACCACTCTGGGTCTGTATTCCCAGTTATTGTGATATTCCATGACCATGTTCCATTGTCATACCATACCATTGATAGTCTGGAAGGTCATCTGCATAGTCTGGATCTGAGTTAGTAAGTCTAAGTCTGGTATGTTTAGTCCAGTCTGGATCCAGTTTTTCCCACACTCTGTTTAACATTTTACATTGTGTTTCATCATTTGGAATTCATAGTTACCACTTATTTAAACTTTAGATATGTATTAGACAGTCCTCTAGGCATTTCTAAGAACTATAAAATTCTTGTTAACCATCCCTGACAGGGGAGAATATATGTTTTACTGTCTCACCATCACCATTTACTGTCTACTGACCACCACATGCACATCTCCACCATTCTCCAACACTCCTCTCACTGCCCACTGTCTTTCTATCAACTACCAATAGTTCAATAGTCTGGTTTCTCATGCTTTGGACTACTGACCAGACTACAATGATTGTCCTGGAAATGTCCAGGACCACTCCCCATTCTATCCATCCTCTACTTACCTGATTATCCTATACACAGGATCTCCTGGAACAAGCATATTTGCAATCCCTCACTTTAACTACTCACCCAACAAGTGAAGTTTACATCTGGAGCCCACTGTGAGAGGATCTAGTAAGGTAACCAGGCACTTGCCACAAATTTTTTCTCCATTCCAATTAATGTTTACCATTTAAAATTTCATCACTGCCTCATTCCATTGTAAACTTCACTTTGTGGGTGAGTAGTTATAGTGAGGAACTGCAAATATGCTTGTCCCAGGAGATCCTGTGTATATGATAACCAGGTGAGTAGAGGATGGATAGAATGGGGAGTGGTCCTGGACATCTCCAGGACAGTCATTGTAGTCTGGTTGATAGTCTGGAGTGTGAGAAACCAGACTATTGGACTATTGGTAGTTGATAGAAAGGTGGTGGGTGGTGAGAGGAGCATTGGAGAATGGTGGAGACATGCATGCAGTGGTCAGTAGATGGTAAATGGTGATGGTGAGATGATAAAACATATATTCTCCCCTGTCAGAGATGGTTGACAGGGATTTTATAGTCCTTGGAAATGCCCAGAGGACTGTCTAGTATCATATGTAAGGTGAAATGAGATGGTAACTACAAATACTGAATGATAAAACAAGTGTATGATGTTAAATGAAGCATGGGAAAATAGCAGATCCAGACTGGACTAAACATACTGGACTCAGACTTACTGACTTGGACATGGACTATGCAGATGACCTTCTGAACTATCAATGCTGAGATATGATGATGGGATATGGTCATGGAATATTGCAAAAACTAGGGATACAGACCCAGAGCAGTTTGGAGCTCCATACCATACTTCTGATGGATCTACCTCCACTATTACTGCATCTAGTAAGATTTGATTTCTGAGCACTCTGACATCACTGATTACCATTTTACCTTTGACATATCATTTCATACTGTTTTCAGACATTTTTGCTTACCATGCCAACTAACTCTATTTTTGTTTTACCAATTCTGACACTACCTGCTATTGAGATCTAGGTATTCTATTTTATTTACATTTACATTCCAGACCCAGACTCTAGACCATCCATGACATTGGACTATTACACTATCACATTTGACTCATAGCATACATCATAGATAGGAGATCTATTTGCCATTGGCAGATAAGGCTTTGGCTTATCTTTAGTCACTATAGCTTACTCATTCTTATCTCCTTATTATTCATCATCCTATCTCTTTATAGATAGAGTACATATATGGACAAATAGTCTAGTAGTGTATATAAGAAAGCTCAAGTATCTCACTTTCTAGGTTAACAAGTTATCTTGCCTCCTGCACTTCAAGTATCCTCAGTGCCCACTACTTCACAACACTTCATGCCTACTCCACTTGTAAGTTCTCTACAAGCATCCCCACTTCCTCTATTGCTCCTATTCTTTATTTGAGTGTTCCCTTGGCTAGCCACCAAGAAGATAAAAGAGACTAATGCATCTCTTTAGGTTATAAGTCCTGGGCACCATTAGGGCTGGACATATCTTCAATGTCTTCCCAGTCTCCTCTACACTTGGTACTATGGAGTTTAGGCTTGTTCAGTTATTTCTTGAAACCATTCACTACCTCCAAGGGATTTTTCAATCTCTTGTCTTTGCTACTCCTACCCTTGCCATTAACAATTTCTTTGTCTTCTTAATGGCTTGTGTAGTCTGTTCTTTCTTGGTCCTGGATGGTTTATTCATGTTTATTGGTATTTATGTGGCTGCTGATGGTAACAACTATGCCTTGCAGTTTATGCTTTTTAAGCTTTCATCAACTGCACAGGTTCATGCCACACCCACTCCACCATCACCTTCCATGGCAAGACCATCCACATCACCACCACCTTCATCCCCTGCCCAGATCATTCTAGAGACAATTAGGGAACATCCTGAAGTTGTTCCAATCTTACAAGGAGGTTGGATCTACCAGACTCATATTTGTCCATCAGGAGAAAGAGTCCAAAACTGTTTAGAGCACCACAATCAGCTAGGACTTCATTTCCACATGATTTGCCCTGACTGTGAATGCCATCTCAAAGAAGGTGAGCACTGCTCTGATATCTGGATCCCACACTGTGAACTTCAAAGAAGTGGTTTGGAGTTTATTTTTATAGAAGATCAGTTCAATGGCAATACTGTTGCTCAAACCCCTCCAGGTTTTATCCTTGTTGAAGGAGAATCTCGCATATCTATGCCAGAATCATCACTAGCTCATCACCTTGAACTCCCCATCTCTACTCCTCCCTCTTCTCCTCCACCTCCTTCTTATACCTTCCCTCATGATCCTCTCAATGAAGAACTTTTATGGCCAACAACTCCAGAACTTGAGAAATGTGTCCAATGCTCTAGAGATTCAGGATTCTTTTGAGCAGGTCAAATGGTACAAGTCATCAGAAATCATTTCCCTTTCTCATCTGACTGCCTTGCATCAATGCCTTGCTGAATTCCTGAATATTCACCCTATCCCTGAAGATCACACTGACCTCACACTGCTTCATGGTGATGATGTTGAAGGACAGAAAGTACCCTTCCTGCAGCAGACTGATGTTGTGCTGCAGGTAAGAGATCCAAATTCTAATTGGATTGTGATTCCTTTTAGGATCACTTCTGTTGAGGCTAATACCCTTGATGAGTCAAATCTTCCTGGTTTTTTTCTTTTTCCTATGGACAAGACTCTTTTTTCTGCTTACTCTGGTGCTGGATGAGCTTTTCCTTCTGAGACTTACAATATCATGCCAGATGCTCTCATTCATTTCCAAGAATATGAGATATTATGTCAAGATTTCTTCTCTCCTATTTGTATGCACAAACCTCCTCACTTTTACAATCCAGACTTGTGCTCTCATTCCCATTTGTTGGACTCATTAGAACTGAACTGGGAGTACCCTCCTATGTCCTGGTTTAATTCCTGCAGATACTGGAATCCACCTGCTCCCTCTCAACACTTCTGAAATTGCCAGTTTGATACCAAGCACCAAAGATGTTGGAGAGAGGATCCTACTACCAGCCATCTGGCTCAGTTACAAGAGTGGTATCTTGCTGTTGAACATGATTTGGAATGGCAAGTCTATCTGAATGCTCTCATGGGCAACTTAGATCATCCAAGATCCAAGATCCAAGTGGTAATTTATGGGAAAAACCAGAGAAGAAGAAGGAACCATATGTACTAATACAATGGTCTTTATTTTTGATAATGGATGATTGGTGTATTAAGTGGTGGTTCTTGACCATAGAAGGAGGTACACCATTGCCCTCTTAAGATGACTAATGAAATTTGTCTTTACAAATGATGACCACTATACCCACAGCTTCTGAGTTCAAGATCAAAGGATCAATCCTTAGCCATATTCCCATTCTTGAAGGACCAGAGAATTATCTAGTTTGGTCTGCTCATGTCTGTTCAATGTTCACAGCTTGCAGAGCTGGAAATTTCTTAGATGGTATCTGGTCCACCTCACAAGGTATTAGTAATGAGAATGTTTGGAAGGTTGTCAATCAGAAGATGCTAGGATTCCTAACCATTATGGTCAATGACATCCTTTCCACCTCTGCATCCATTATGTAGACAACCTTTGTCAGAGGAACACAGGCCAATCTGGTAACTTATTACTGGAGTATGACATATGCCTATTGGATGTTACTCTCCAATCGCTTTGCCTCAAAAGGCATATCTGGGCAGTTCTTTTACTTCAACAAAGTCTTGTGCACAAGAATCTGGCATAATCATATTGCCAAGGACATCACTGTCTTGTTACAGCACTTTCAAAGTGCTTATAACTCTGGTCTTCATCTCTCAGAAGAATTGAAGGCTATGGTACTCCTTGCATAGCTCCTGGATGACTTTGACCCCTTATGCTCCACCATCATCCACACTGTCACTGCCAACAACTTCACAGTCACTGAAATTCAGCAGGCCATATTATGAGAAGTTGATGTTCATCACTCAAAACTTCATCTCCTTTCCTCCTGTATTACAGAAGTCCAGGCTGGACTGGGACCTTCCTTGCAGGTGCATAGAACAAACATCATTAGAGGTGAACTCCCATCTGGAAACAGATAGAGAGGCCAATCAGGCCATCAACAACCACAACCTGCAGCTGGACCCTCTTGGAGACAGTGCAACCACAGAGGATGTGGTGGTCCCCCTCAAATGCCACAAGAGTTTTATGAAAAGAGACAGGAGCAGCATGAACAATGTGGATCTGCCCCTGATCAAAAAGGAAAAGGAAAAGCAAAGGCAAATCATGTCATGGTCAACATAGTTATGGTGGAAGAACCAGTATTCTCTACCCTTAATGACCTACCTCCTGACCAAATGGATATGGAGGATGCTGACTTTTCTATAGATACCCATCATCATCAAAAGATGATAGAGGTCAATTTCAATGACTTCAACTCAACAGTCATGCATGCAGGATGGAGAGAAGAAGATGATGGTATGAACATATTGCCAGATATGGTAGGATCCTCTCACCAGTGGTTTTGAACCTGCTGCACATCCTTTTAAAAAAGAGACTTGGGATGTTGCAGAACCAGGTGGGGTCTCTTCAAGGATAAAGTCCAAGCAATCAAAGAAGGCCAAGAAATAGGTCATCACCATCAGAGGACTTGCATTGAGCCATGCTATGCTGGGTACCTTTGCCTGAGACCTTCTGGTTACTATAGCTCCACAACCTATTAAATATATTACTCTTCCCAATGTATATGATGATGATGTAGCAGAATTTGACATTTCTGGCTGGTATATGGTAGGAAGGAGTTCATATGCCACTCATTTCCATTGGATGATTGACAGTGGATGCACTGATCATATCACTCCATATTTAGATGATTTTGTGCACCTCAAACAAGGATTGCACAAAGCTTCAGTTGCTAATGGATCTGAAGTCACTATGCATGGATCCAGAAAGATTATAATCCATCCAGAGGGACTTCAATCTTTGATTCCAGAATGAGTATGGTATGCACCCAAGGTAGCACACTGACTCTTATTGGTGTCCACACTGACCCTTCAAGGCTTTTGGTGTGAGATAAATAATAGAGAAACACTGATCTGGAACAAACATGGATATCTGGCAATCCAGGCTGTAGCTTCATTTCCAGACAACAACTTGCATTGGTTTCTGTTTGCTGATAACTCTGGTCAAGTTGCCATGCTTGCAACTTTGTTGCAGGATAATGACTTCTCTTTGTGGCACCAGCACATGGAACATTGTTCCAAGAATGCATTGTGGTACTTGTTGGGCCATGCCTCTGGCTGTCCTGACATTGCTATCCCTTAGTCCACTCTGGTTTGCAAAGGATGTAGCAAGGGTAAAATGGTTGACAGGTCCTTTGGTCTTTCTGATCACTGATCTTTCCAACCTTTGGCCCTCCTTCACTCTGATCTTATGGGACCTTTTCTGGTTGAGTCACAATCTTGTGCTCATTATGTCTTTACTTTGGTTGATGACTACTCTGGCTTTGCTCTCCTGTCATTTCTTTGGGAGAAGGCTGGTATCCTTGATGCCTTTCATGCTCAGGTTGCCTGGCTTGAGAATCAGTCTGGTTCTCATGTTGCCTCTGTTTGCTCTGATCAAGGTGGGGAATATATGTCTCTGGACTTTCAGGTGTTCCTTTGCAATCATGGTATCACACACCAGACATCTGTTTCTCATACTCTACAATAGAATGGTTGTGTAGAGAGGTTCAATTGAACTATCATGGAAGATGCCAAGGCATTACACTTCCATGCCTGCCTACCTAGGATCTTCTGGCAAGATGCTCTGGAGACTTCATTACATATTTATAATAGGCAGTCCATGTGTCATCACCAGTGGAGATCTCCCATTGAGTTATACTCTGGAAAGAAACCAGATGTCTCATATTTCTGAGTGTTTGGCTGTTCAGCCTATGTCTTTATACCATCAGAGATGAGAAAGAACAAATTATCCACTAAAGCTGAGGAGATGACCTTCATTGGATATGAATCCAACACAAAAGGTTGGTGGTTCTGGTCACAAACCAGACATCAGGTCTTTATTTCAACACATGCCACACTCGATAAAGCTTACAGTGGCTCAAAAAAGTATCCCAATGTTGGATCATTTTGAAAAGATTAGAAGATTGTAGAAGAACAAGGATGAATCAGATAAAATGCTTGCAGGATGGATGAAAGTACTTGCTCTTGGCATTATGGAACAACTTTAGTTTATGTAATTTGGTTGTCATGGGAGTGAGGTACAGGCATTTCAAAATGACATGTCATTGGGACACTTATTTGATCCTATATTTAACAACCATTATATCATATGTAATATAGGAACTTGATAGTTATTGATGG
>JBBPKX010000058.1:0-34675 GCA_038089435.1 Boletus austroedulis | reverse complement strand
CTCATCATAGCCTCACATACCTCATGTACCAATAGCTATAGAGCCTCAGGATAGCCTCAATATAGCCCCAGTAGCATGGACCAGGCACAGCCTTGTAGTGTAGAGTATATAAAGGCCTGTCAGTAGTGCAGTCCCCATCTTAATTCACCTGTATTTTTCCTGCCTTTCTCCCAGCCTCTCAGCTCCTTTCTCAGTCACTTGAAGCATACCTCCTCCAAGCCCTTTAACTAGGGAACCCCAGAGTATAGAACAGCCTCAGGAAGCCAGGTCATCACACATCATGCCCACCAGCCAATTGAGCCAGTCATTTCAGTAGTGCTTTGTAATAGCCTATATATGCTTTTTAATACTATTGATTTGCTTTTTCATCACTTGAAAAAAGGACAGTAAAAGGATAGTAAATGGCTGGTAAGAGGATGCCATAAAAGCATCTCAAAAGGATAACAAAAAGGCACAAAAAGCTCAAAAAGTGCTAAGAAAAGGATTGAGATCTACTTTTTGTGTTTTCCATCCTTTTTGAAAAAGCATGTGAAAAGTAATCAAAAGTGTGTGAAAAGAATGCCAAAGACACCAAAAGTAACCTGTGAGTTTCCTGATGATGATGCCCTACCATTTGATCATAAGTGCTTTTGGATGATGAGCCACTCTTCAGCCCTGACTTCTCAAATCTGTAGATTCTCAACATGATTCAGAAAATCCACATCCAGCAGCCATACAGTTTTCCTTGGAGAATCCAATGTATCAACATCTATTGAGTGAGCTTTGCAACACACTTATGAAGACAACATCTTACTTATTGGCTCATTGATCTCCATGTCATTATCATTGTCCACCATTGCTGTTATATTTCATGGCCCTTGAGTGTTCAAGGGTGATGAGACCACCACTTCTATCACAGCCTGAGGTGTTGGTGAGGATGAAACAGATTGGGCAGTGGCAACTGATGGGTGGATAATAGGGAAGGGAATGATGTTGTCCATAACAGTTGGGCAGGGGGGTGAACCTGATTGAATCCTAATACCACATGCTTGTTCATGTGGAGTTTGTCCTTGGGGGGGACTGCCAGAAAGATGGAAGGAAGGGCCTGGAGGAAACATGCTATCTGAATCCACTAAAGACTCAGGTGGATGGACTATTTGTGGTATTGTAGAATGACACACATCCCAATGGTGTGGCAAACCATGATAAAGGGTGTTACCATCTATTGACTAAGCTCTAACAATGAATTTAAAGTGGCAAGGAAAATGTACATTTCAACTCATTGATATTGTTGTCCATAATAGTTGGATGGGGGGGTGAAATTGGTGGAATTTTAAGACTGTGAAGTTCTTCAAGCCAATTTTGTCCTGGTGGAGGGCCCCTGAAGAGCTGGCAATGGCATATGTTAGATAATATGCCATCAGAGTCAATGAAAGACTCTGGAAAGGTCAGACATTCTTTGTGTTGGAGACAGGGAGCCATCTGACTGTTGGAGATGATTGGCAATCGAAGAGGCATGGAGTATGGAGAGTAAAAGCAAGCAAAGGAGTTCCTGCATGTCTTGAAGTTTGGATACATTGGAAGGCAGGGAGGGTGGTGCATAGGATTGTAAGAAAGGCTCTTCAACATCTGAAGTGTTTGTGAGCACCCTTTGATCTGATTGCATTGCACAAGATGGAGGCTGGAGCATCCCAAGGGTGTGATGTAGATGCTGGTGGCTATCCATGGTATGACCTGCTTGGTTTTGATGTGGTTTTGTGGGTAATGCTGGCACTGCTGGCATGTGGAGATTGCTCAGCAATTTGAGGGAATCAGAATATGGGTTCCAGATATCACTAGAGAGAATGGAGAAGGCACTACATGAAGAGGGAGATGGGGGCTGGAACATCACAAGGATGTAATGTAGATGCTGATGGCTATCCATGGTATGGCCTGCATGGTTTTGATGTGGTTGTACAGGTAATGCTGGTGCTGCTGGCATGTGGAGGTTGCCAAGCAATTGGAGGGAATTGGGATGTGACTTCAGGTTATCATTGGAGAGGACAGAAGAGGCACTGTGCAAAGAGGGAGAGCCTTGGCAATCAAAACAATTCAGAATAATGAGGATGTTGGCTATGACATAAATGTCAATCATGAGCTTGCAATTTCCATTCAGAGACTCACAGGATGATACAAACTGAACCCAAGATGTTCCTGTACCCATCCTGCAAGTCAGACAAAGTATAGTGAAGGAATTATCCTGGCCTTTGAAGGTCCACATGTAAAAGGTCCACACATAAAAGGCCCACATGTAGAAAGTCTATACTTTGAAATGACTAACTCACTTAAGAGCTAGTACACTTGTAAAGGGGTGTATGCAAGGGGGAAGTGAGAAAGGAAAGATCAAGGAGAACAAGACTGGGATGTCTTGTTGCCTTGAGCCTAGTATTTATACTCTACGATACAAGGCTATGTCTGGTCCATGCTAGTGAGGCTATGAGGAGGTACATGTGCTATTGGTACATGAGGCAAAGCATTCAGGCAGAGGAGCACAAAATAGGATGAGCAGGTAAGTTATATTGAGTCAGTCCAAGTCATAGAGGCTATTTTGGAAAGGGCATGTGTTGAGGCTCATGCACTGCCTTATAGTGCCTCCATATGATCCAACACTATGATGTCAAGGGTCTGCATAGCCTTTAGCCATGAGGTCCTGAGTCTGGACTGCTCTAGACCAAGTTCAAGTGTCCATGTCTGCTATCCCTTAGCTAAGGGGCAAACAAGAGTAAATAGGAAAAGAAACTAAGTAAGTGGCCATAAAATAGAGGAAAAATAGAAAACATAACACTACCTCCTCTCTATGAGCTGGCATCCTGACAGCTAATATGGGGGATCCTCTTTCCAAGCTCCTTCTGGTGGCTCATCAGGCCAAACCAAGTGAGCTAGATAGTACACAAAGTATCTGCACTGCTCACCTGACATGTTCATGTGTGGCAGCCAGACTGACACTTGAGGGCAATACATTGAAGAGAGGCCAATATCCAGCCAATCAAATGGCTGGGGCCAGACATAGGCATTGGACCAAGGTTCCAGCAATAGATCCAGCAGCAGGACAGCTTCATCTCATTCTGGAACCAGCATTGCTCCCAGCAACCAAACATGCCATGGCTCCTGGACCACCTCCCAAGGCTCTCTCCAATTCTTGGCATTCCAACCATCATCCTCCAGATCTGGCTCCAGTTCCAGTATGGTGACTCCTTCCAAGTCATGATCTGGGTCACTCCAAGCAGTAGCAGTGTTAGGTATGCTGTGGAATGTGGAACCATTGTCCCAGATAAATATCCATCTCTTCACATGTTGTCTGAGCAGGTGCTCAGGATCCCATTCAGACTCCCATGTGGATCTGCCCATGTCTGCCCAGTCACCATAGGATTTGACCACAGGAGTTTCAGGGGGTGCAATAATGATAAAGAGGGAGCAGGCATGAATCTGATGGATAATCATGAGAGTGGTGGCAGTGCAGTGGAGAGCAGAGTGAAGTCTGTCCATTGTGAGAGCAAGGCTTGATCAGCAATAAAAGTGTTGTTAACCCAGGCACACTCCTGGGGTTTCAAGGATCATCCAGACAATTAAAGGGTAAGAGGTGCCCTGGTTTCTCCACTATTGGTGATCTGCAGTACTTAAAGAGGTTGAAGAAATTGGATATGGTGACATGGAGTTTCCATGGGGTGCTCAGATGGTGATCATGAAAGTCTGCAATGGCTTGTAACACATGCTTTAGATTTCCTTCCATCTCCCATGTCTGTTCCTCCTCTGGGTAGTCCTTCCAATGTACTAGATATTGGAGATGATTTCTTGACCAGCAACTATCTGCAATGTAGTCCACCTCCCATTCATTCTCCCTATCTTCCATCATGGTAACCAGCCTGGGATGAAAGATCACTTGTTCTTCAAGGCATTCCTTATAAGGTTTTACTCTAGAGATGTTTACCACTGGATGGATGTGCATTGTTCTTGGTAACTGCAGCTCCACTGTGTTAGGTCCAGCAAGGTGAATGATGGTATATGGGCCAAGCCATTGTTCTGTCAACTTCTTGGAAGCTCTTGTAAGCTTTAAGTTTTCTGTCAAAAGCCAAACCTTATCTCCTTCTCTGTATGAAGGGGCTTCTGATCTTTTCTTATCTGCTTGGGCTTTCATGTGCCTTTTAGCAGTTTCTAGATTTCATTTCATCTCATCCCAAATTTCTTTCATCTTCCTTGTGAAGTCTTCAGCAGCTGGTGCTGTTGTTTCATGGGTTTCAAAGCCCATGTGTGGCTGATAAGTGCAAGTGATCTGGAAAGGGGATAGATGTGTGGCAGAATGTTGTTTACTATTATAGGAGAACTGGGTAATGGCAAGCCAATCTATCCATTCCTGTTGCTCCTGAAAGCAATAGAGGCAGAGATGTTGTTGGAGTGCCTGATTGATCTATTCCATCTGTCCATCTGTTTATGGGTGAAATGCAGTTGACAACTTCAGGTTTATTCCTAGTCTCTGGCATAAGTCCATCATCACCTGTGATGCAAATTGTGGTCCATGACCTGATACAATTGTTTGGGATAGACCATGTGTTTTCCAAACATAATTAAGATATAGCTTTGCAGTTTGTAGCATGGTAACTGTCTTGATGCAAGGGATGAATTTGACTTCTTTCAAGAATCTGTTGACTACCATTAGGATGGCATCAAATCCTTGGCTTTCTGGCAGATCTGTGATGAAGTCTGCAGAAATATCCATCCATGGTTGATCTAGGATGGGTAACAGCATTAGTTTTCTGGCAGGTGCAATGTTCTCTTCCTTGTATCTTGCACAAAGGTTGCATCTGGAAATATATTCTTTTACTAGTATGGATAGTCCAGGCCAGAAGTAACTTCTTCAAATTAACTCTAATGTCTTTTCTGCTCCTGGATGTCCAGCTATCAGGATATCATGGTGTAGGCAGATGATTTTCATGTGTAGATCACCATCTTCCAGGATATATAATTGATTTTCATCATCCACTAGCAATCCTTCTTGCTCCATATGGACTTTTAACTCCATTTTGATTTTATAAATGTCCTTTTCTTTTAGTTGATAGATATGGTTTCTTATATGGTCATGAATTAGTTCACCATTGGTTTCGATCTGTAGGGCTTTCACTTGTCCTGGGAAAATAATCTGCACTCCTTTATTATCATTCTCCATTCCTTCCATATAATCCAGCCTCCTGGATAGGGTATCTGGTTTCGCCATCTGCATCCCAGCTTTATGCATCCATTTGAATCAGAAGCATAAGAGATATTGCACCCAGCATGCTTGCCTTCTATTAAAGTCCTGCCTTTTCATAAACCATTGGAGGTTTGCATGATCATTCCAGATTTCAAATTCATGGTGGACTCCTTCTAAGTAGTGTCATCATTGCTTCAAGCTCCTTATGACAGATAGCATCTCTTTATCTGCTACTGGGTAGTTTCATTCTTCCAATGTCATGGAGTGCAAGGAATATGTGACAGGATGCCATCAGTCTTCCAATTCTATGGAGAGCACTGCTCCTGTTGCAAAGTCCAATGTATCCATTTCTAATCAGAATCTTTTGTCAATGTCCAGGTAAGCTAATATAGATGCAGAGGTGAAGCATTGCTTTAGCATGTTGAATGCTCATTGCTGAGGCTTGTTCCAGGCAAATGGGATTTCCTTCTTCATCAAGTCATTTAGTGGTCTTGTGACCTGTGCATATTCATCTATGAATTGGCGATAAAAGTTGACTAAGCTGAGGAAGCTCTGAACTTGTTGGACTGTCTTTGGGATTGGCCATGCAAGTACAGCTTTCACCTTTTCTTCATCCATGTGGATTCCTTCTGAGGTAACAATCATCTCTAGGAATTCCACTTCTTTTACACAAAAGTAGCACTTTTTTGGTTTAATGAAGAGATCATTTTCTGTGAGTCTTGCCAAGACTTTGAGCACAATCCAGTCATTCTCTTTTTGATTATCTGTTTTGGTGAAGATCATGATGTCATCAATATATACCATGCACACATTATCCATGTCTGCAAATAGTTCATTCATCATCATTTGAAACATGGCAGGCAAATTGCATAGTCCGAAATACATCACTAGAGGTTTGAAGGATCCTCTGTGGCATACAAAAGTGGCTTTCCATTCATCACCTTCCTTGATTTGAATATTATTATATTGCCATCTCAGATCCATTTTCATGAAAAGCTTTGCTCCTTGGAGTTTATTGATGAGTTGGGAAATGAGGGGTAAGGGATAGTTATTATGGATGATGAACTCATTGAGGTATTGGTAATCCTGTACCATCATCTTTCTTCCATCCTCCTTTGGTACAAAGAACACCAGGGATATTTGCAGGGATTTAGAGGGTTGAATATATCCTTTGGCTAGCTGATTGTCTATGAAGTCACTGACTTCTTTCTGTTGCTCTGGATCAAGGGGAATTAACCTTCCTTTCTTTGGTACAAAGTCCAGCTTCATTTCTATAGCATGGTCCCATGGTTTTCACATTGACATCCTCTCAGAATCTTTCTTCAAGAAGACATGCAAATACTAATGATATTCCTTTGGGACTAGTTCTTCTGGTTTCTTGTTTTGATCCATTAACTTCATGAGCTTCTGATCAACCTGTTGTCCTTTCTGCATCTCTGCTTCATATAGGGCATCATGGAGTTCTAACTGCTGTAATCAGGATAGAAATGGTTCTTTACACTCCATTGGGCATTGCATCATGGTAACCATGCCTTTCTCCCAATCTATTTCTGGGTTGTGGCACTTAAGCCAGGTAAATCCAAGAATAACTTTATTCTTTCTGAGATGAGCTATCTCTGTTCTCATTCACTCTCAGTGTCTGTCATATTCCATGGTGATGGTAGCATAGTTCTTCAGGTCTCTAATACTATTCTTTGTTCTATCAGCATTATAGAGTGCTATGGGCCTTGGTAAAGGCTTCAAGGGTATGAGATTTTCTTTAGCCCATGTTTCATCTAGAAATATTACATGTGATCTGGAGTTCAATAAAGCATTTACTGGGATTGTCTTTCCATTTTTGGTTTGTATCTTGATTGATAGATTAATGTCTCGTTTTGGCAATCCTTGAGTCATTTCTTCAGCTATTACAGCAAGATGTCTCATGTCTATATCCATTGGTTGGATTGCCCTTGGCTTTTCTTGAATGACTGTCAGCATGGATTCATAGCCTTTAGATAATAAAGTCATAGTGCAAATCTATGAGCTTCATTCTGCAGCTTGTTCACTCAGTCCTTCAAGACTGCTCAAGCTTTTCCTGAGCTTGAGGGCATAGATTGAAATAGAGCTTTAACCTATTCCATTGTTATACCTTTGCAGGCTTGTGGGATATCTTCATTGCTTTCCCATGACATGGCCACATTGGTAGTTATGGCTCTAGTGGCTCTTCCTTTCATTTGTATGCAATTGGGTTTGTGCTGTTCCTGTGTCCATGAACAATCTGAGCATTTGCTTGAAGATTGATAGCATTCTTTAGCAAAGTGTCTGGGTTTTCTGCAATTAAAGCAAGTGGAGGTACATGCCCTGGTCTTTTTAAACTTCTTTGAAACATGTGCCTTCCCTTTCCTGATCATGGCTAATTTTCTTTCTTCTTCATCCAGTATCTCCATATCAGCCTCTTCCATCTCTAGATGATCTATGTCCATGGCAAAAGGGTCCCAATGGACTGTTGTCCTGTTATGGATAAAGGATAGGAGTTGCTATCTTATGCCTATTGTTTGGCATTTCTCTAGATAGTCCAGAACCATGCTGGGTCTAGATCCTTCTATGAGGATTCAGTTGATGATCTTCTGATCCACATTCTTCTCAATAATGGAGATTAGGTGAGATGTGTCCATTCTGGTTTGAGGCTCATACTCCATAAACTTGATGATCCAGTCATCAATCAGCATCTTCCCTTGGTGCAAAGTCTGAAGTTTTGCTCTAGCCCATTCTTGCTGATTAACAGATTGGAATAGCACTTCAATCTCTGACACAAGGGTAGCCCATGAATAAGCAGTCC
Source organism: Boletus austroedulis (assembly GCA_038089435.1). Lineage (NCBI taxonomy): Eukaryota > Fungi > Basidiomycota > Agaricomycetes > Boletales > Boletaceae > Boletus > Boletus austroedulis. Next base: position 26,654 of record JBBPKX010000058.1, on the reverse strand, counting down.
CCTGTGAGATCATATCTAACTTTGTCCAGGCAAAGCCTCCAGCCTTTTGTTCTTCTAACCAAGATAGGACAGCAATTACAGCCTTTTGGCTTGCTGGTGGAAACACTACAGTGTTTTCATGTAACCATGCTTGGATCTTTGTCCACCATTCTTCAAACTTGGATCTTAATCTGTTATAGGATCCAGGGTCTATGAAAGCTTTACTAAGCTCAGGGGCTGTGGTGGGATTCACTAATGATAATGCCTGCAGGGCAGTGATTTGAGTGGTTGCTTGATTAATCTGATTCTCTAAAGTGGTGATTGTTGCTGCTTGTCTCCTTGTAGTGTTTGTGCTTTGATTTAGCACAGCTTGTGCATCATCATGTCTTTTCATAAGATGATCAAATAGATTTAATAGATCATTGGCTAGTGTGGCATTGATCTGGATGGCCTGTAGATTGGCAATGAATGCCTGTCAATCAAAAGAATGACTCATTGCTTTCTAATCTACAGCATGGTTGGATTAAAAGTAATGCAGGAGTAGGGGGTCTATATAGGGTTTGCTCTGAGATCTGGTCATCAAGCTGTCTAAGATTCATTAATACCCTATCCATGGCTTTGTTCATTCTTTGTCTCGCCTGTCTTGCTAGCAATGTTCATTCTCTGGCTAGAAGGTACCTGTTCCTAAATGTGGTCCTCCTTTCTGCAGCACTTCATTCTATAGTGCATTGATCCTGCCAAGCTCTGTGTAATGCATCCACAAATACTAGAGTTTCAGAGTTTGAACTTTCATCATTCTCTCTCCTTTCAACCTGTTCTTGGCATTCCTGTTCAGCTTTGATAAGATATGGGAGTGCTTCTTCAATAATATGAGGTTCTTTTAATTCTGTTTGAGTTTTGGCTTCCTCCCTTGGCTCTGGTGTTTCAATGTTTATTATAAATGTATACAGTAGCCTAATATGGAAGGAAATGATGAGGGTGCTGAAGTGTTGAGCAGGGTCTGAGAGAAGTAATGACATCCACAGCAATAGGTGCATGAGAATAGAACCAATGGGGGTAAGGAGGAGCAGGAGCAGGAGCAGGAGTAGGAGTTCTCTGTTGAATGCATATTTGCTCCTGTATGTCTGCACAGGTGGCCTGGACTCTATCCCTAAGTTCCACTGCATGTGCTGTGTTCTGGTCTCTCTTCTGAGCAAGGTGTATCCCCTCCTGTATAAGATCATTGATCTCCCTCTGTAATCTCTTTCTAGTTGCACATCTAAGTCTGCTTGCCTCAGTTGTCAATTCACAACATTTTCCATTAGTAATCTGGATCTAGTCTACTGGTTCCACAAGAAGCAGTGCTGGACAGTCCAGGGTTGAGGGACAGTATGGCAGTGTGCCAACTTCATGCTTGTAGGGGTCTACTATATTTCCTTGTAGGCTTGCTTTGGTTTCTACTAATGTGGACAGTGAGTTGTCTGGTCCAAGAATACTTCTTTCTCAAACAGTCCTAAGCCCTTTGTCTAAACTCATACAATAATCCAATAACTCTTTGGATTCTTCCACTACTTCCTCTGGGCATTCTGAGGGTGGGTATAAAAGCTATATATGGGCTTCATGAGCTCTGGTGTAATTCTCCTATGAATAAGGCAGAATGCCATTACTTTACCTGTAGGTCTTCTTCATCTTCTTCTTTAAGCTCCACTGGCCAATCAGGGACCAGATCCTCAAGGGTTATGATTGATGGGCCAGTCCTTGTGACAAGGTCTGGGAATCCTCTTGTTCCTATGAGGCTGTATTCAAGGAGGTCTTAAATGTGGTAGTACAACACTGGGAAAGTGTTCAGCACTCTAGACAATCAATGTGGAAGTTCCTACTGATGAACTTGAGTTCCTTTAGTTGACTTGATATCTTCTGGTGGATAGCTAATCTGGTGGTTATTGGCAGTCTTGTTCTAATGAAATGACCAACTCACTTAAGAGCTAGTATGCTTGTAGAGGGGTGTATGTAAGGGAGAAGTGAGAAGGAAAAGATCAAGGAGGACAAGACTGGGATGTCTTGTTGCCTTGAGCCTAGTATTTATACTCTACAATACAAGGCTGTGTCTGGTCCATGCTAGTGAGGCTATGAGGAGGTACATGTGCTATTGGTACATAAGGCAAAGCATTCAGACAGAGGAGCACAAAATAGGATGAGCGGATGAGTCATATTGAGTCAGTCCAAGTCATAGAGGCTATTTTGGGAAGGGCATGTATTGGGGCTCATGCACTGCCTTATAGTGCCTCCATATGATCCAACACTATGATGTCAAGGATCTGCATAGCCTTTAGCCATGAGGCCCTGAGTCCAGACTGCTCTAGACTGAGTCTAAGTGTCCATGTCTGCTATTCCTTAGCTAAGGGGCAAACAAGGGTAAATAGGAAAAGAAACTAAGTAAGTGGCCATAAGATAGAGGAAAAATAGAAAATGTAACACACTTTAACTTTGTGGCATCACATGTAACTCAAACAATGCAGCTTTGATTGTGGGAAATATCACTCACACATTGGTAGAACAGCAAGTCCTCATCCACAAAGACATGTTTCATTGCTTCTGAACAATATTTCTATCTTTCATCTACAGTATGGATGCCAGCCTTGCCAACACAGTTCTTGCAAACATTGATACCAACATCTGTCAAATATTTCAAACATTTATCCTATTGAATACTATCCCAGCATGGATTCAGGCTCAGGAGCTAGTGGATGGACAACTTGTATGTCATTGCCTATCCAATGAGAGGCAGTTCTAAACATTTTGCAGAGTATTGCATCTCAAGTCATTGATTCTGCAACAATTGTCCCAGATCTTGTCATTGCTATGAAAATGTTCTGGCATGGTAAAGACAAAGGCTGGCCTAATTGGAACAGCATTATTGGATGTACCTCAGATGTACCAATGTCTCACCTGTGGTATCACTCCACCACCCCAATTCCATTGGTGAACACCACCTCTGATCCTGTCCTGTCAAACAATAAGATCACTGAGTCTATTGAGTCTACTGACATTTCTGAGTCTTTGTTGGGTCAAATGTTGATGCATGGGGGGAATGAAGATGCTGAGGCTCTACTGAGGGAAGCAAAGAATAAAGGGAAACAATGAGAAGGTCTGGCCTTAACCTGCACACAGGACATTTCCAAGCCTTGCAACAAGACCCATTTCTTCGAACAGACCAAACAAGCCATCTCTCAGTTTGGATCCCCCACAGCCTTCCATGGTTCTGAAGACAAAGACACTGGTGATAAAGAGACAAAGACCCTCTCTGATGAAGAAGATAAGCTTGAAGAAGAACTTGAGTGGGGCCACTCTACTACTTGCATAATATCATCACCCAACTGAAGGGAGAATGCATGCAGCAAAAGCCACAGTTGATGAGGCATGTTTTCCAGCTGCTCTCCTGGCTCACAGAAACCTGATGCTTGCTCATCCTACTGGATGAGCAATTATGAGTGCTCACTTTCCTACCACAGCAGGTCCTGCATCCAGGCAAGGCTAGAAAAAAGCAATGTGAGTATGCAGGTCCTTGTGGGCCACCTAGAGCACACTCTTGCATCCACATTTGCCAACAATCTCAGTCTCCCTCAATGCATTCCCTGCTATTGAAAATGTCTAGAGCTCAATCCCATGGATATTGATCCATTTCACCACTAAAGGAAGGCTCCTTCAAACAGTGCAAGACATTACCAGCCCCTGTTCCTACAATAAACACAAGAGCATCATTGCAAGTTGCTGCAAAAAAGAGTGTGTATTGCTGATACCTCATATATCATTGAAATGTGTCTAATCTTCGACAGATGCAAGGCCAAACACAAAGAGATCAGAACATACATTTTACACCAAGGCTAATATCCATTCTGAAATTCATACAGCACCCATTAAGATTCTCATTCCACCATTATGCAAGAATGTTACAGCAACTCCAAGTGAATCTGGGGAAAGCCCCACAACTACTGTGGTCCCTTCAACCAATCAAGAGGAAAGGCCCATAAGGCCACTTTCCACTTGCAACAATGCCTACAGATCCTTGAAATGTGCTATGGGATCTGCAGAACTTGGTCTGATGCTGGGAATGACTTATAGTGTCTAGGAGGAGCCTTTCATGACAAGAGAGGAGCACAAGGAGCTGCAATGTCAGATTGTGGCAATAAAGGCACAAAACAACTGGATGAGGTCTGAGTTGAAAGGCATTTACTTGTTGATTTTCAATATAGATTTGAGCATGCTCTTCCTTCATGGGACTGTGGAGGCTACCTGCCAGTTCAGCATAGAATCAAGCAATCAATGTCCAGAGCATCCTCTCAGCTTTCCTCAGCACATTGGCACAGGAACATCTCAAGGCATAGCCCTGCATCTTCTGTTGTCTTCCATTGTTGCAAAGCCCACAACTAGGGAATGAGATTCTATTCCCCCAATAGAGACACTGGCTATCAGAACTGAAAGTAATCCAGGCTGGAATACAAATCCTAAAGAAGCCAATCCCATAAATCATAGTTGTTCATTTCATCTCAATTTATATTCATGGCTGCAATGCAGACAGCTTGAAGAATGCACCAAGAGATTCCATTACAGCTGGATGTCATGTAGGGGACTTGCATGACTAGGCATTGTTTACCAGTGATGCAGAGGGAATTGAACATGTGGCCAGTATTGCAGATATCTAATCATGTGGCTGAAATTTCAAAGGAATGTGTCACAAGGAATAGGGACTGTAACTACTACTGAAAGTATGCAACTGTAATATGAAGTCCAAGTGCCAAATGCTCTAGTACTTTGGGACAGCCAGTTGAAATGTGAGAAGTGATCCCAAGAGCAAGTAGTTTGCAGTGTCATGACTCCAATATATAATCAAAATAGCAGATAGAAAGCTCAGTCTTGAAATGCAACAAGAGACACAGAACTTGCCTGCCTCTAAAATTGGTCTAAGATAATTTCCAAAATCTTTACTTCATGCAACCCATTGAGCATTTGTGAGCATTCAGACTTGAATACACAAAATGGGTGGAGGACCACCAAGTGTTCAAACCTGAAAGTGACAATGGCAGTGTGGAATGAGCACTGGGCTCAAAGAAACACAGTAGGGCTGACCATCAAGCATTTGGGCTTGAAAACATGTGGTGGCAACATGAAACAAGTGCTGGAGCTCCAAGATATGCATGAGATCATTGAGTATTCCTGCCAGAAAGTGGCAACAGTGATGTGAAACAAGTGCTGACACTTGAAGAAATGTAGCAGGGGTGACTCTCAAGCATTTGGGCTCACAAAAAATGGAGAGCATTTTGGACTTGACTCACAGTGGGTGACATCTAGTGTTACAAAGCATCATGTAACAGACAGCAACTGCATGGGTAATCCATGATGGTATTACCTGTGTGGGTATGAGTCACAATTTTGTGATCCATGACAAATCTGTAGTGCCTGCAATATCTGAGGTACCACTCACTCTTGTCCCCCAACTTCTATAGCTCACATACAACCTGTATATCACATCCAATCTGTGTCATTTGGCCTCAACATGATCTTGTGACTTGGTGAGTCATTTGGATGTGACTGATGCTTCTAGGGCTCAATAAATTTCATTCCTTGGCAATGCAGTGGGTTGAGCAGTCAGTAGATGACATAGGATGATGGATGGATGGATCAGGCACCTCAGGTGTGCCTGTCATTGTGCGCTTTTGCTTTCTGTGCTGATCTACCTTGTATTCTGCCAGTGAGGTCACTTTGAGTTGTTTTGCATTGTGGTGCCCTTTCTGTCACAATTCCCATCCATTTGTATGCTATCCCCATTATTTTCATGCTTCAATTTGTGCTCAATGTCTCTTCTTGCCTTCTGCACTTCCTAGCTCTGTATCTCAAGTTTTTATGATTGTTTCAACATGATGCTCATTTATGTCGCTTTCAGGACATATCACACCATATCTGCCACCTTCAACAATAGCTCAGTGGCCCAAATCATCCTCAGTGACTTTCAACATCATCCATGGATCCATGGCCTCCTGGCCAGTATCTTGATTTGGTGCATCCACTCTGTTAATGTGCTCATTTCTGACACACATAGGACATTCCTGGACACTGTGGCAACTGCTTGGTACATCCGCTTTGTGTCCCAGCTCAGTTATCTCAACTAGTCCTTTCTAGTGAGTTTTCCTCAGCCCTTGTCTCCAACCATTGAATGCTTGAGTTCTGACAAGTTTGAATACTTGTTTGTGTCATCCCTGGCATCTTTGATGTACCTAGACACTCCTGACACATCTGCTGCATCTCTGTTACATGTATCCTCACACTCAGAAAATTCACTTATACAATTTGGGGCTTTGTTGGCAGTTTAGGTGGGACTGGGAGTGATGGTGTATGTACACACTTTTTGCCTCAGGACCATGCTGATATTGTGAGTATGTTCTGTTGATGTCCTTGTTTCTGATGACTCTAGGGACTTTCCTATGTGTTTGTACATTGCCTGGTGTGGTTGTTTTGCCAGCCCAGCTCCTCTAGCTCAATTTTGATATCAAATGTGTACTCCTCACCTGATTCTGACCAGTCATGCACTAGCTTTGATGTGTTATGCAGGTTCCTTGGCATGTACTCAGCCTCCTTGATGGCCCTCAATGCTTCCATCATGTTGGTTTTGTGTTCCCAGTTGCCTGACTTGTTTGGGGCCACTGCAAGTGGGTTTTCATCCTCAACACAGTATGGCACTCCTGATGCATCCATTTCAATGATACTACACATCTTGTCACAGCTCACCAATGCACTCCCTGACCCCTGTTTCACTACACTGATCATTTACAATGCAACCTACACATCGACAGAACCATCCAATATCCATACCACCAGATGCAAGGTGCATAATGGTGCCATGAGAAGAAAGAGAGTGTTGAAGTGATGTGATGCATGCAATGCTGACAATACCATGTGTGTACCAAGTTGCCAACCAATATGATGATGACATTATATGATGCAATGCACATCATGGCACCACTGTTCCACTACCACTCAATGTGTTGGAGTCGACATGCAGGACAATGACAATGTGATTACACTTCTTGCCCTTCCTTCCCCATACTATTGCTGCTGCATGGTGGAAGCAATGTCCCCTTCATAACCTGCTATGTATAATGTGTAGCAATATAGTGGATAATATAGTTGCTTTTGCTTCAAATTGAAAGTTGCAATTCCACTTGAAAAAATTGTGCATTGATTATTTGAACACTCATAAATCTCTGTCAAAGAGCATGTATATATCCAACACATGCTTTGGGTATTCGATGTTGATTGAGCTCCCATTAAATTGCAGCAGTGGGACATGGATATAAAGAAAACTCTGTAACAGCTGAAGCTCCTTCCTTGTTTTGTGTATACTTACACCTCTAGATATATGTCCTCATAAATGTCCATATGGTGTTTCCTTTCCAGAACCTGTCTTTCCAGTATAGTACATAGTTGTTCTGCATGGCATGCACAATGTTTCATTTTGTTCTTGCTCCCTGATACTTCTCTGAAGCATATCTGAAGTTTCTTCAACAAACAGACCTTTTTGGCATCCAAATTGTTATGGTGCATCTTATCAATTGGTGATTGCTCTTGCCAATGGTTCTAAAGCATGTTCAGCACCCACAGAGTGATGAATGAATGCCCATCTACCTGGAAATACCTTTGTGTCCATGAAAAAATCCCCACTGAAAACTCTTGTAAGAATTCTCATTAGACTTTGACTCCTCATCAAGCCACCAAGCACCTTCAAACTTGTCACATTTGCATTCATTTCATTCAGGCAGAAAACCCCAAATACAGTCAGCTATCCTCAAAACACCAGGGTCTATTTTGAGTAAGTGCCACTGCAGTCTTTCCACATCTGTCTCATCCATCTGATGTGCTAGTAGGGCTGCTTGTGGAGCAGGGACTGGCAGCAGACTTGTTGGGTGGATGGCATAATAACATTGAAGGCTAATGTTCCAGTTCTTGAATTCAAAATGGGTAATCATAAGTGTATTAAATGCTCAGTTTACAGCTGATCCTCACATTTTCTATTAGCAGACAATCCAGCCAATAATCCGGTCATCTGTCAGTAGAAAGGGAGATAAGATGGTAGACAGCAGCTTTGATCCAACATCCCATATAATAAATGAGCATCTGCAAGTTGCTTTGAGGTACAGATGGTAACATGATGATTGATTTATCTGGGAGCATGATGGTTGATATTGTGAGAGTGATGATCCCAGTGTAACCATGTATAATCAAATCTAAGGATTTTCTTTTCTGAAGTGAATGATATCTTTCCATCTCTTGCTTGATGGTCAGGTGAGGCTGCATGTGGTACCTTTCCTATGTCTTCCCTGTGTCTACCCCTTCCTCCATCCACACCACTTTCATCAGTTCATCAGTAAGCTCTCCTCCTTTTTATTTGCCTCAACTACTATTGAATTCTGCTGAATTTTTGACAAAACCAGTCCTTGCAGATTTACATGGCACATGTCTGCCTTATTCTCAATGTCTGCTAGTTTGTCAGGCCAGAAGCCCAAACCAGGAGCAAACATACCTCCTTAGGTTCATCATCAACAACTTGTCATCCTTCAAGCTTCATAGTGGATCCACATTATTACATGCAAATAATAGCAATGTAACATGTGCAAAGATATTATGTAAATACTTCTAAGTCTGACACTAACCATCCACTTTCCAAACTTCCAAATGAACAGAATGGTCATCTAACCATCCAAATGGTTCACTACCATGCCCCTGGACTAGTCAATCATTGCATGTCCCTCTGCATCTCAAAGTAGCATCCATATGCTTGTTTTCTACATGGGTTGCCATGTTGAGGCAGCTGTCTGACATCTGATTTTCCTGGATCCAGCACAATGGCCCAAGTGTTGGTATGAGATGCTGAAATTGGAACATGTAGGCAGTGGGCACTTTATAACACATCTGTTGACTTACCTGATTTTGTTCAAGCATATTAATGTCCATGTTTGAGCACTTCACAAAACCTGCCTCACAGTCCCACTTCCTGTTTTGGCCCCACATGCCACTTTGCTTCTCTATGGATGGGATCCAGAAACCTTGAAGTGGGAACTATTCAAACTGAAGTCCATTCCATTCTGATTTGCTCACTAGATCCCTCAATATTTGCCCAACTGGGATGTTTCAAAACATGATCAGTTCAAGGGTGCTTGGTGGTGCATAGAGCCTCTTGAAAACCTAACCTGACCAGATCCTAGGAAGGTGATCAGATGGGGAAAAGCATACTTTCAGGTGGGCCTGTGTTTTATTTATTGTCATTCAATTAATAACATAAGACCATATCAGAATCTGTGGCCACAAGGTCAATCACCCATTGATGAGTTATGCCATAGTGAATTCAATATGTGTGAGATTCAGTTGTTGGAGATGCTTCATATATGCTTGGAGGAACTGTGGGATATTGAATACCAGATGCAATATATGTCCACACAAACAGAAGAACTCTCGAATATGTTGCATGGAATCAAAGTGGATAGGGACTTGTACTACTTTATCAAGAGATAGTTTGGATGTAGTGTCAGAAACTCTGTTGATGCTGTCCCAAATGGAATGAGGGGGGTAGGGCATGAAAGAGTATGAGGTGGACACAGTCTATGAAGCTGAAGCAGTAGTAATATTAGCATCCACATCAATGCACATATGTAGACAACTGGTGAAAGACCATGCATGAAGCCTGGCCATCATATTGTAAGAAACACTGCAGACTCATGTCTCTAGCATGAAAAGAGCATGAACTCAATCACAACGACATTATGGTATGTTGGATTCTAGGCCATACAGGAGTAAAAGGTAATGGAGACATGGATAAGAAAGCAAGAATGACCACCATGCACTCAAATGTAACAAGCAATGAATCCCAGCTCCCAACCTGCCTGCTAAAGCAAATGCAATGAAACATGCCAAAATCATGTTGGACATCACAGTGGAAACACTCTAGATGTCACAAATCAGCAAAAGAACATGGTTTGAATGACTCATCTCTCATCTCTGAAATTCACCTTTAACCTTGGGAAATGTCATACAATAGCACTAATATGGCTTCATACAGGTCACTCCCCACTGGATGAACACTTATACAGTTAACTCCCTCCTAACCAATACCCTATATAACCAATACTCTTTCAATCTTTCAGTCTCCTAACTTGGATGGAATCTGGTACCTGATGATGCATGGTTAAAACCAATAGGTTTTATTTAATAACAACTTGAGCCCAAAGTTCAGTTTTTCCCGACTTTCCACAACACATCACCATTCTCAAAGAAAGTTCAGACCATGACTGGAAAGTGATATAGTGCCCAAGATATCCTAGAGTCAATTGGCACTCTCCAATGCTTAAGCTGGATGAGCCTCAAAGGGCTCCTCAACCCTGTCACTGAAGCCCACAACATCTACAACACCACTGACAAGGACATCTGTGGTGTGGTTATGGAGGCATAGAAGGTATGGGAGCAGGAAACAGAGAAAGGCAACAATGATGATGACAACAAACCTGTCAAGCCAGTGCCTACACATAAATTATAAGGCTCTCAAATCCACCACTGTTGCTATGGAACTATGTGAAGGATCTGGACAACCCTTTTGTTCATAAGCTAGAGACAACACTAGGTTTATTTGGAAGCAGGACAGGTGTCAGGGAGATGCAAGCCATGAAGGATAGCAGGCTGACCACATACACTCTCCAAAAAGCTTTGTGATTTTGGTACTAGATTTACATAGAATTGCAAGTTGGCTTGATTGGCTAATTACCTTGAACCTTGAATATCAAGATAAGACCATCACAGATCATGCATGGTAGCTCTAGGAAATGCAATGCACTATCACTCACTAATAATTTCTCATTTGTCATTCAACCATGAATGTCTTGGAACAGTGGGAAAGACAAATCATCTTGTCTAGTAGCCCACTTGGATTCTTGCTGTTCCTGCTAATGACTCATGTCAACATTTCAATACAAGCTAGTATTGCTTTCTGCTTCCTTGGCACTAGCAATAACAGTAAGAACAACAATGAAGACCATGACGAAATGTTGTTGATGGCTTGGCACAGCTTGCAATAACATGGCAGCAAGGTGTACTCAACAGTATGCCTGCCATAAGTCCAATGCCATCAGATGACAAACCACCACTACAACATGCCCTTGTGTCACATTCAAATACAGATAGGAGCAGGCAGTGTGCTCTCATTGTGTTATCATATGAGTGTAATAACTTATGTTTTCATCCATATCACAGATATACCACACAGGGTAAGAGAATAATTTGAAAGCATCAGGACAGGCTAAGGGCATATCTCACCATGGAACATGTAAGTGTCAAGAGTTTGTACCGGTTGATGGTATATGCCCCACATGGTGTGAGGGTATATATAATCCATAGCATTTTCTGCACCCCTTATAAAGGATATAAAATCTAATGTGGTTAAAGGCAAAACATACAGGAGTCAGGAATATCTTGTAGTGGAAATGGAATACAGTCCATGCTGGCAGAAGAGATATAACTAAGGATTGAGGTATAGGACCCTGCAGGTTGGGAATATATACCTGATAATTAACTGGATCACATGGCAACAGCATGGACCCAAGAAATGCCTAAACAGCTTCTTGTATTTTTATATTGGCTCTAATTTGATACCAATTGTGCTGGCAAGCAGCTATAGGATGAACCACTACCCTATGCTAAAATGATCTATTGTGCAGCCAATCAGCTGATTCATGTGGATGAAGGCTGTAACTTGTGCAGACATATTGTATATCATGCTAAGTGTCCTGCATTTTCATGCTGTTTTAGTACATTTTTCTGCAGGTATAACTGCCTTTTATAACAGAGTATTATTTACCTTGAGATGTATTTTACTTTAGAAAACATTACTCATTCAATGCTTTCAGATTATCTGTGCCTATGATGAGAAAATGCCTGTGTGCCTGCCTCCCAGTTTGAGTTTGTGGCTTTGTAGGTCATCTACATGTAGATAATCTGATCTCTCAGTGTCCATGGCTTGGTGAACCATTCCCTGCATATACCATGCAAAGCATTCCAGATCCTTCTAAATCAGCATAACACTATGAATAACCTGCCAACCTGAAAGTGCTAACATGATCCTATGAGGATATATCATGTAATTTATGGTAACCCTCAGTAAGGACTACATGATGTGCTACAGTTTGAAAAGAAAGCATACATGCATTACTTAGGAAAGATATACACCCACAAGTAGACTAGGGGACAATATTTACATGAAAGATGACAATCAGCCCTAAGTGTGTGGCTATTTCATACTATCAAAGAGCTTGTTGTATTTGGATGCAAGATTCAACTCCATCACTCTTGAGAGCTTGAAATATGCATAAGCAGATATAAAGACTAGATTGGAGAGAGAAGGGACTCACAGAGGAACTACAAGATGACAAAATAGTTTATATGATGTTACATCCAATCCATTATCTCTCTACATCTGATTTGCCAAGTGTGGGCTCTCTTTGTCTGCCTTGTGACATGTGATCCACAGCTCTGGTAACCAATGCAGCTATGTCAAATCAAAGGATTATGGTTGTCTTGTTGTCACTGGTGCATCATCTATAGCACAACAGACCCATCTGCCATATCTGCAAACATGCATTTCAAACATGTGTCTCCTGGAGAAGCATTTCCTTGATCAACATGTCAACCTTGTCATGTGTTGTGTTCGCCTGGATTGCCTTGCCTCAGTTGATGAAGAAAGATGATGCATCCTTGGTGAGGAGTCATGCAACACATGTTTGAGTGTTATCTTGCATGGAAAGGTAGGATTGAAGACTAGTTGTATGGCATGGGCATGAATAGACAAGAGGTTAGGATAAAGAGAGCACACATTTTTGATTATGTTCAATATGAGGGTGATCTGCTTGAGTGCCTCATCTGTGTTATGCTCACTTCTCTTGTCTGGGCCTACTTTACCCTCATGTGCAACACACCTGAGCAATAAACAACCAAATGAAAATGTCGCTGCATCAAACAGCACTTATTCAGAGTGCATCTGAATCTTGTCAAGCACATGAAGCACTAGCACTGCCAGCCATTAGGAAAATCAGCAAGATAAATGCAAAAGAAAAAGAAGGGTCAATGCATCCTTGAAGATGCTGCATATGGTCAGCTGGCCCCTTGTTAGTCAGTCCATAACATCTGTATTCCAAGTCAATCCTTTGTGATCACCTATGATTCATCCTAAGCTCATGGCCATCTCTCACATGGATGGCAATATCAAAGGCTGATGTAATGCTATCACATTAAGTCATGGCACATTAAGAATTACAGCATAGCAATGTACAATACAGATAAATTTCAACTAAATTCAAAGGCTAAAATGTTTATGTGAGTCTGGAAGGAATATCTATACATTGTTGCCACCATTGTAGTATCTGCCAGAGCAATAATCTTGCCTTCTCTAATATGTAGCTGACACAATATTGGCATTTTCTCTACCATATTGTCTTCATCAGCTGCTGGGACAAATGACTTGATGCACTGCTGGCTAATTGGTCACCTCTTGTGCATCCAGATACAGTCTTGCAAGTTCTTGCACAGTTATATCAAGAGGTAAATATAGATTTTGAGCAAGTTCTTGAAAGCCAATTCATCCAGTACCAACAAGGCCTTCCATCAGGCATGAATCATGTGCATTCTCCTCAAAAATATGTGAAATATCTTCAATGGGCTTCAATTCATTTGTGAACCATGATAGGACCTGTGGATCCATGGCAGTACCCTCTGGGAGACCACCAGTGATGGCAACTGGTTCATTTACCTGTACATCAGAAATATTGCATCAGTATGTACATAATGACGAGTGATCAAATATGACTTGCAAGATTGGCTTCTTTGAGGTTCACAGTTGGAAAAAAATGGCTTGTTGCCTTTGCATTACCAACAGTGAGTGACTTGACTGCAGAAATTGAATCCTGTTCTTCAGTATTGATCTCCATGGCATTAAGTGTTGAAGAAGGATCTGGGGTACTAGTGTGAGACATCCCTGCATTGATATTGAAGGGAAAGCTGAAGCACCCCTCTAGGCATTCATTGCAAGATCCTATGATGAGCTGGAGGGTAGCCTTGATGTTTCTCTCAAGATAAATCATGGCCGATGAGATGTTGTGAATTTTGGCATAGAAACTTTTGAACTCAGACTTCAGCCACTCATTTTCTATCTTCAATGCAGCTAGTTGACCTTTCAACTCCTCATGCTCCTCCTGTGACACCAACAGCTCTCCTCATAGATCATAAGCAGTTCCCAATGTCATCCCTAGTTCTGATGGTCTTAAAGTGTGGTTGCAAGACTCAGACAGCTTGGATGTACTGAGAAGCATGTGTGTGGATTTATTGCCTAAATTAGCTGAGGAAGTAGCAGAAATTTCACTGAGCACCTTTGCATTTATAAAATGTCACATGTATTTAGAAGTGTTAGAATACTGGTAAATGTGTACCTGTTTTCTTGAAAGCTTGAGATGATGAATGCCCAGTCATGGAAAGAGGAGTTGGTGGTCTATTGCATGGTCAAGAGGGGTCTACTGCTGGTGAAGAAGGTGTTCAACACTCAGACAATGGAGCTTTTCATCTTTTAGATGAAAGGGAATTCATGGAAAGAGGCTGAGATGAGTGTCAGGTGGCAATGCAGAATGGTGCTCTGGATCTCTTGTGGGGACCAGCATAATTGCACTTCTTCCTTCTCATCTTGTACTGGAAACAAGACCTGCCATTGTGAGAAAGTGAATGCTTGATATTTCTGCTTTGGCAGAATGAACAGGCTCTAGAAACCTGTGATGTAGGTGAATAGGAGAGAAATATTCCTCAATGTCCCCTACTTTTGCTGGTGGCATCCCCTTATCTGACTGTAGATGTTGTGCAAGTAGTGGAGCAACTGCAATAAAGTTCATCTTCAAGCTCATCTTCATTTCTAGGAGAGGTCTTGTGCTTTTCCAAGGGGATGTCTGTATCTAATAATGATTCAAGGTTCATGGAAGATCTCAATGGAGATGTGGCCTCAATTTCCTGTTTGAAGGAAGGAATCCTGGTGTAGGTTGTAGGGACTCACTTTAGAGGGATTCTGGTATAATTAGCTTGCTTTTTTTCATCATGCATCATCTCCTGGCATGTTTGCTCATAAATTTGGTTTCTCTGAGATGGTGGCTTTCATAGAACTCTGGAAATATTTGTGATTGTGGAAGTGCTGCCATTCCTCAATAAGATCAGGTCCTTGGAGCAGTACCATGGATGGGATTTCAGCACTTCTGTGGGGCAACTGATGATTTGTTTCCAATCAGGCAAGCCTTGGTCTTTATTATGCCAATACATCTTTGTGGCAATGATAAGATCTGGGACATATGTTGCAGAATCAATCATTTTAGATACAATAAGCTGCAAAATGTTTATTACACTGTCATGTGGAGATAATGACATATCAAGTGTCCTTTCAGCAGCTCCTGAGCCTCAGCCCATGCAATGGCAGTATTCAATGGGATAAATGTTTGAAATTTTTGAAAAATGGTAGAATCAACATTTGCAAGAATGGTATTGGCAACATTAGCATTCATGCTGGAGATAAAGGAGAGGGAATACTTTTCAGAAGAAATTGAGCATGTCTTTGAGAGCTTGTCATTTTACCAACACATAAATCATATTTCCCACAATCAAGCTGCAACTTTCATTGGTTCAAGATTCTCAAGCCTGATACAATAACCATTTGCTTGTTTTATCTGTCTAGTAAATTATGGATGAAAAACCACCAAATATTTGGCATACTCTGCCAAAAGCATATAATTCAAGTTATATTTTATATCCAACCTTCTTACTAGTCAGAATTGTTTTGACTGCCAAGGTTCTCATTTTGGTGGTCCCCCACTCTCCCAAGTTCACCAGATGACTATCATAATTACTGCCAATTATCAAAGAACCTGCAGGTGCTATAAGGGTACTAAATACTGTGAGGGTTTGTAAACACAACACAGATAATCTGTTGAATAGCTGCCAGCATCTACATCCATCCTCTTGACATTAAGATGTCTCCTCTAGGAGATACTATCAGATTGAGAGGCCTCCATAAAGGTTCAATCTGTCCAATGTAGAGTGAATTGTTTAAAGGCTCATATATCTGTATCACTCATGCACAGGGGAGGATTGCAGCTGAGCATATACTGAGGTTATAAAAGTGCAGATAACAGTGTAAGAAGATGCAAGTGAGTAGAATCAAGATGTGTATGTGAATCAAAGCATCTTTAAATTGGAAAGAAGAGTCAGAGGTTCTGCAAGGTTCTTGGAAGGAGTGAAAAGATGTGGCAGAGGCTCTTTGTGCATGATCAATAATAGTACAAGAAGATCTGCATGCAGTATTTCAAGATCTGAATCCATGGATCAGAGTGCATCTATGTTCAAAGGAGGTGTTAGACATTCTATGAGGTCTGCTGGGGAATGGAAAAATGAGGCAGAGGTACTTGCACCTCTCCTCCTGTGGTTTGTGTGTGTTGATGTGGAATGCCTAGCTGAGCATATGTTCCAGTAAAGCCATCTTGAGAGCCTCCATAGCTAGGGATGATGTTGTAAGCATCCTGCAACTCTCATTGATACATCCCAGAACTTCTGTGGACACTGTCATGATACTGACCAATTCCATCCATATCTCCATAATTTACTCAGTGCAAATCAAACCCAATGGAATGCATCCCACCAGTACCAGGATATCCATGCTGTTGCCCATAAGCTGCTGGATTGTAGTATCCATGGTGCATCCAATCTTGTGAGATGTGAAGCAGCCTAAAGTGATCACAAAGGCCACCTTGCATTCCATAGGAATCCTAAGACATCAATGGTTGGTTGTAGTTCTGATCCTGTATACCTGATGAAGGGATTTGTGGGAAGGATTGCACATGTGGTGTAGCTATAGGTGGCACAGGAAGTAATTGTCCATGTGCTCCATAGTATTGGTCATGTTGGATAGGATGAGGTGTGGAATTTAGTACACCTGAAGGAGGAATCTGATGCAAAGGGTGCATGAATGTTGCTGATGGCATGGTTGGAAGTGCCAATGGTGATGCATATGTGTCCTGATACCTTCCTTGAGTGTTTGAGGGTGGTAGAGCTGATGCAGGCACTGCAGGAAAAGACAGGATAGGGGTAGGAACTTCCAATAGTGGCATGAGTAATCCTTGGATTTTGGAGGATTCTGGTGGCCTCTGTTGGGCAAGCAAATTAGGCAGATGAATGCCAGGGCATGTGGGAAGGTCAAAGGTAGCTGTGGCAACTAGCAAACATGCAGAGGAAATGGATGAAGTTGGAATTGGGGTCAAAGTCTCAATAGGGGCAGGATGGTTTAGCAGCATCTTGGTGGATCCAGTAGAAGGAACAGTTAGCACAGAAAAATATCCTAGAGAAAGACTTTGCACTTGGAGACACTTTGGTGATGGAATCAAGGGAGATGCAGTTGATTCAGAAGGCCTGTCAATAGATTTGCAAAGGAATACTGCAACTGCTTCCTCAGAGCTCACTACAGCTGTATCCCTGCTTTGAAAAGGATCTTCAGGGTCTGCAGATGGGAGAGCATATCCAGCAAGCTGAAGACATGGATGAGGATGGGCTGCAAAGAATTAATTAGGTGTAGAAGCACAATCAAAAATGGTACTTGCATGGAGCATCTGTCAAGTCCAGTCCTCTGGACTCAAGTCCAGTGAAGGGGAACAAAAGGGATGGAGGTGTCAACTAGGGTCAACTGGAGGTATGGAGATGGAGATATGGAGATACAAAGGGATGAGGACATTGGTGCAAGATGTATGTGTTGCACCCTTATCAAGTCCTGTGTCCTTGTATTTTAGAGTAGAGAGTGAATAAGTATGGAGACTAAGTCAGACTCAAGCTAGAGGTGACTTATTTGATATTCAAACTAAAGTACAACAGAGAGTCTACAGGAGTTTATATACTGATGTCCAGTGACAACTCCAGACCAGAAACTACTAGGGTTGAAGGTTAAGCAAGGGCTATGTACACAGAGCTGAATAAGTTGGAGGGTGGAGAATATCAGAATATTGACTAGGCTGACTAAAGGTGTAATACAGACTTATGAAGTTGAACTAGAACAAAAAGAGAGAATATAAATAGTACCATCTGGAGTGCCCAACTCTGATGAAGTCCAGAACCCTAAGACTGTTGTGATGTTTGGAAGACCAGAGATGTCTGAAGTTGGACTTCACAGAAATCAGGGATATGACAGTATCCTCCTCTTAGGGCTGAGCCCTCACAGTCCAAATAACCTCTGAGTGGAAATGTGGACCTTCATGTGGGCATACTTATCTGCAAGGTGGAGATCATGTGACTCCATTGATCAATGGATCAATTTGAACTCTGAAAGTTTCCCAGTATAAAGATAGCCATATTCCCAGCTTCTATCCTTAACCACCAATTGCCACCATGTCTGAATTGATTGCAAACATCTGCAACTGGCTGGATGCTCAGCTCACCAAGTGTGAAGATGACAACAATGCACTTTGGGATGCCAAGGCCTCAGAGCACTGGAGATGCATGAAGATGCACAAGGAGAAAGAGGAGTGGAAAAGGCATGAGGTGAAGGAGGTGAAGTGCAAGGCTGAGGAAGAGGTGTGTCAAAAGGCAGAGGAAGAGTGTTGTCAATGAGAGGCAGAGATGGAGGCTTGCCAGAAGGTAAGTCTGGATTTCCAGAGTTAGTAACATGCTGACCAGTCTGTAGGTGGTAGAAATCCAGGCACAACAAAATGTCAACAAAGGCAAGGGAAAGATACCCCCAAAATGCCAATGATGCCAGATCTGGGGCTATGAGTGCCATCCTGGGCCTGGTAAGTTGACCTCATGTGTGGAGTGCCAGGACATGAAGGCCAAGTGCAAGCAGCCAGGAATGGAGTGAACAAAGAAGCAGAGGAGACATGTGGACAGTGAAGTGGGGCCCTCAAAGAAGAAGAAGAGAACATTGATGCTGGAGGAATCAGAGGAGGAAGTGGAGAAAAGTCTGGAGAGTATTGAGTGGGCCAAGGACACCATCAAGGTTATGGAGGAGATCTGGGATGCACTAAGGGTGCAGGTCCAGAGGACTGACCTCTAGAATACCTTGATGGAGTGGCAGAATGCCATCCTCAGATGGCTGGTGGAGTTGAAGGTGGAGGAAGTATATGGCTCTGACATGGACAATGATGTGGAAGAGGACAGTGAAGAAGTGAAAGTGGGTGCAGAGCTGGCAGAGTTGGCCAGTGAGTATAATGAATCCCCTAAGATGGGTACACTTTTCATTTTTCCATCACTTTTGGCTGCAGGTCATAGCCACTGCACAGCCACTAGAGTAACAAGTCATGACCTTGATTGAGTCACAACAAGTCAAGAGGAGTCAGGAACCCTTGCTTAGTCATACTGAGTCATACCAGAGTCAGTAGGAGTCACATGTCATCACTCTGACTAATGAGCCTCATGTAGAAGGCACTGTGCACAGAATAGCACAGGATGCATAGGTTAGCATAGCCAGGTATAGGTTTAGCCTTGCTGATGCCTTATGGAGAGAGGCCTAGTCATATCAGATCAATAGCAGTAGTCTCTCATCATAGCCTCATATGCCTCATGCACCAATAGCTATAGAGCCTCAGTATAGCCCCAGTAGCACAGACCAGGCACAGCCTTGTAGAGTAGAGTATATAAAAGCCTGTCAGTAGTGCAGACCATATCTCAATTCATCTCTTGTCCTTTTCCTGTCTTCTGCCCACTCCTTCCTCAGTATGTGAGACATGCATCTCCTCTAAGCCCTTGGTAAAGGAATTCCCAGAGTATAGATCCAGCAAGAGAAGCCAGGTCATTACAGTGAGGAGGCAGAGATGGATGTGGAGAAGGATAGAGAGGAAGAAGAAAAAGTGGAGTAAAAAAGACAAAAAAACATATTGTAAATAGTTGATTCTAAATGTCAAAGCATGAGTCAAACAAGAACAGGAACAGAAAGAGAGGAAAGAGAAAGGAATTTAAGGTTGGAGCAGACCAGGCTTGTCCAGGTACTTCCAGTGGAAGTCCATAACAAGTTCCATTGCATGTCCTAACTCCATAGTGAGTAGCCAAGATGTTTTGTTGTCAGTCCCTTCATATCCTAATCAGTGTACCAGATACAAGAGTTGGCAGTGATGCCTTCTCCAATCAATCTTGGAGTTGAAAATCTCTTTGATCTTGTATTCTGGTTCACCATCAAGCTCAACTGGAGGTGGTGGAGGTTGGATGCAATTCAGAATTATGTTTGGAGTTGAAGGTTCTAGTTGCAAAACATGGAAGATTGGGTGAATGGATTTCATTGATTCAGGGAGATGGAGAGTGAAGGAATGAGTACCAGGTTTGGTGATGATAGTAAATGGTCCCAGGTACTTTTTGAAGAGTTTCTTAGATGGTTGTGTAGATCAGAGGTATTTTGCTTTGAGCATAACTTGATTGCCAACCTGGAAGTCTGGAGCTGGACTTTGTTTCTTGTCTGCTGGTCCTTGGTAGCATTGTTGCACTTCCAACATCTCTGACCAGAGGAACTCATGGAGTTCATCCAAGTCCATGATGTAGAACTGAGCTGTGGAGAAAGACAGGTTCAGCTCAGAAGAGATGGAAAAGTTTGGATGGTAGCCCTTATTAGCAAAAAAGGGCAATACTCCAGTGGTAGCACTAGGAGCATTGTTATATGTGAACTCTGCAAGGGGCAGGAGCTTGGACCAGTTATCCTGTTGGTAGTTACAGTATATCCAGAGGTATTGCTCTAGTGTCTGATTTGCATGTTCTGTTTGACCATCCCCCTCTAGATGATATCTGGAGGTGAAGTGGAGGTGCATGTCAAGAGCTTTACCTAGCAACTGGAAGAAGTGTGATATGAATTCAGAGCCCCTGTCAGAAGTAACATGGAAAGGAACTTTGTGCTTAGAGAAAACATGAATTAGGAATAACTTGATGAGTTGGATGGAAGTGATTGTATTGTGGATTGGAATGAATATGGACTGTTTTGACAGTCTGTCAATGACCACAAGGATGGCTGTATAGCCTTTCAAAGGAAGGAGCTGTTCAATAAAGTCCATGGAGATAGAGTTCCATGGTTTCTCTGGAATCAGGAGTTGTTTCAGGAGTCTATATGGATGATGACAAGGAGTCTTCATGTGAGCACAGGCTGTACATGAACTCACATAGTTTTTTATGAAAGTCCTAATGTTGGGCCAAGTGTATTCATGACAAATGAGTTCTAATGTCCAGTTTTGACTGAAATGTCTGGTGGTTGGATGGTTGTGGAATGTCTGGAGAATATGGAGACAGAGGTTGTTAGATTCTGGAATGTAGATGCAATTGTCCTGTAGAAGGAATCCTTTGGTATTAATGGTCCATTGTGGATCAGATGGCTTGGACAGGAGGAGGGGAGATGCAACAGGATCATTGGGGAGGGCAGACAAGATGTCTGAATGGAGCTGCTCAATGTTAACCAATGCTGAAGCCCAGAGTAATGGAGCTTCAAGGTAAGTAGCTCAGAGGGATAACACAAGCTGTTCCAGAGTGAAGATTGGCCTAAAATTGTTGGGGTTGATGTGAGCATAGTCCTTATCCTCTTCTTTGGGGTAGACATCCCAACATCTAGTTAAAGTGTCTGGCTTTGCTCCAAGCTTACCAGGCCAGTACTGGACTACCATATTGAACTGATTGAGGTACTCAGACCAATGGGCTTGACATTGTGTCAGGAGCTTTGAGATGGTGAAATATTCAAGGTTCTTATGATCTGTAACAACATCTATGGGGAGTTCAGAGCCTTCCAAATAGTGTCACCATGATCTAAATGCCTTGTAAATGGCCAATAACTCCTTGTCATATGTGTTGTAGTCCAACTCAGCTCCAGATAAGGTCTAGGAGAAGAATGCGATAGGATGGAGTTTGTTGTCAGACAGAGTTGTAATGGAAAGGATACTGGCAATGGCATAGTTGGAGGTGTCAGTTTCAATGGTGATGGAGACATTTGGAATCCAGTGGACAAGCACCAGAGCAGATATGAATGTGTCCTTGAGGTGTTGGAAGGATCTCTGGCAGGCATCAAAGAAGTCCCAAGGAACTTCCTTGTGAGTGAGATGAGTAAGGGGAATCACAATATTGGAGTAACCTTGAATGAAGTGATGGTAAAAGTTTGCAAATCTGAGGAAGAACTAAATGTCCTTGACTTTTCTGGATTTGGGCCAATTCATGATTGCCTTGATCTTGTTGGAGGCCATGGAGAGACTAGAGAGAGAAAGGACATATCCAAGATACTTGACCATATTGGAATGGAACTTGCATTTCTCTGGCTTGGCATACAAGCCATTAGCATGGAGATACCAGAATACTTCATGGACATGTTTATGATGCGATTCCTTGTTGTGGAAGTATATTAGGATATTGTCAAGGTAGACCATGATGCAGACATCAAGCATGTCTGTGAAGATGTTATTGACAAACCACTGGAAGGCCACCAGAGCATTTGTAAGTCTGAATGGCATCACCATCTACTCGAAAGATCTGTAACAAGTCTGGAATGTGGTTTTCCACTCATCTCCCTCTGCAATACAGACCAAATGGTATGCATGACAGGAATCAATTTTTGTATAGACCTTGGCTCTGGAGGGAGCATTGAGGAGGTTGGAGGTATGAGGAAGGGGGTAGTAGTCTTTGTGCATGATCTTGTTTAAACCTTGGAAATCAATGCAGAGTTGGAGGAAACCATCATTTTTCCAGACAAACAACACTGGAGCAGCATGTGGAGACATGGAGTGGCAAATGAATCCAGTGTTGAGATGTTTGTTGAGAAAGTCATGGAGCACTTGTTGTTTGGTGGGAGAGATAGAATAGATCTTTCCAACTGGAGGTTCTGCACCTTCTTCCAAATCAATCTTCAAGTCATAGGGCCAATGTGGAGCTAACATGTTGGCCTTCTTCTTGCTGAAGACATCTGCGAAATTGTGATATTCCAGAGGAACATCAGAGAGGTCAATCTTCTCATCAGAAGATAACATAGCAGAGGTGGAGATGGAGCAAGTGGAGATCTCTTCAGTGGATTAAAGGGAAAGGGTGAACTGGACTGAGCCCTCCATCTTGCAGGTGTGATGAAACACAGCTGCATTGATGAAAGAGATGTGGGGAGCAGAAAGTCCAGAAGCTTTTGGCAAATAATGAGTGTTGGAGTTGTCTTGAAAGGCATGGAGGTCAATATTGGGGTTGGCATCCTGTCTGCAGGAGTCCAGAAAGTAATGCTGCTTGTAACCCAGTCAATCAACAGATTGTAGCAGGTGAGCCAGCAATGTCCAAGAACAAGGCTGCATTGAGGATCCAATAAGGTTATATAAAATATGTCGAAGGTAGAGATGCCAGAAGCAAAGGAGAGGGTCAGATCTATAGTGGAGTTAATAACAGAAACAGAGGAGCCATCAAACAAGCATAGACTAATTGGAGGGATGGGGTACATAGAAAGGTTATGTTTATTTACAAAGGAAGCATCTATGAAACAATGAGTAGAGCTGGAATCAACAAGAACTGGTACATCAGAGATATTATGTACAGGCAATGATATTAGTGGATGAAGAGAATTGGAATCGAAAAGAGTGGACATGGTGAGACATAACTGCTTAAGAGCACAGTCAGGTTCAATGTGACTCCTAGCCTATGTGAACACTCGAGAATTGTGCTCTATTTTTTTGCCTCTGAAGAAGTGGAGGTTGAAGCCAGCATGTCCAGAGTTACTGATGCAGCTTGAGCCTTCAATGCTCTAGAGCTTGACTTTAGGCATTCCTTGGTGGAATGACCACTCTCACCACAGAAAAGACATAAATTTAAATGGAGACAGTGCTGATGTTCCTGCAGAAGGAGTTTACTATCTTTGCCTAACTTAGAAGAAATAGTAGAAGGCATAGAAAAATTATTACCCTTCTTGAAGGAATTATTTCCTCCTCTGGAAAAACCAGAGTTGGAGGCAAAGCTAGAGGATAGAGTGAGGCCTTTGGACTTGTTGTCCTTAGGCTTGGCAGATGGGGTTGGAGCAGAGCTCGACAACTTATGAGAAGAATGGGGGTTGCCAGAGTTTGATCCAGAGGCCTTTGAAGCATGCAAAATTTCTTCTTTATGCTCCCAGTATCTCTGGTCGATCTGCTGGGCCAGAGTACACATGTCACAGATAGTGTTGGGTTTGCCATGATGAGTGATTTCATCCTTAATGCAATCCAGAAGCCTGTTATAGAAACTTCAGCAGAGAGCACCAGGTCCCCACTCACAGACTTGATTCCCAAGGCAATTCCACTTGATGATGTACTTGGAGATGCACTGGGTATCCTTCATACATAGTTGCTCAAGCTGAGCTTCTGCCTCAGCAATGGGGTCATGAGGTCTGAAATTTGACTGGAGCTCAAAGAGAAAGGCTCTCCAGTCATCCATCCACAAGGGATGGTTGGCTGGAGCTAGATCTCCAAGCAAGTCCAGCTTGAAGTAATCTAGGGCCATACCCTTGAAGTAGGACTGGATGAATGTGACCTTCTGGCAATCATGCTTGAACAACTTGGGGTTTGCCTGGAAATTGATTTTGCACTAGACAACAAAGGGGTGGAGCTTCTTTGGGTCAGACCTGTTGAAGGTGTCTGGTTCTTGGACTTTGGTCTTGGAGTCACTAGACAAATCCTTGTGATGAAGTACCTGACATGTCATGTCACAGATGGCATCAGTGAGTTGGTTGAATGGCTTGAAAGCCAACAAAACTTCATTTGGAGGTTGGTCATCATTATCTTGGAGAAGACAATCAATGTCTGGTTCTTTGTTATCATCATCACCATTGTTGTCATCAGGGTTGTCAGGATCATCACCACCACCACCACCACCTCCAAAACCACTGAGACCACCAGCAGCTGCCCAGACTGGCACTGAAGTGTCAACACAACGACATTCTTTATAGAAGTTGTTGTCACTGTTGTTGTCATTGTCTGGAAATAATGTGATGCATGGTTCATTGATGGTTGTCTCCAGAAGTGGAATAAGTGGAGATAGGGGTTGCCACCTCTGAGAGATAGAGGGAGCCTGGTGTTGGATGAGACTGATGTATTCACCTGGTACCAAGCATGAGAAGCCAAAGGTGCTCTGTAGGATACCAGTACGAGTGGTGTGTATACATGATATAGAGATGGGAAATAGAGGATCTTAACAAGTGGGAGTTTGAATATACTGTCAAGTCTAGTCCTTTGGGCTCAAGTCCGGTGGAGAGGAACAAAAGGGACAGAGGTACAGTGACCTCCAAAACTGTTGCAATGATTGACCTCATTACAGTGTGTGAAGTGTACTGCAATCATGTGTGGGAATTTCGCTTAGGTTTGCTGAGGTAATCGATAGCCCTTACTCTTGGCTACCAAATCGGTCCCTAGGTCATGTGATATGGCTCAGTTGCTGTGGAGATATGCCTATTTCAAAACAACAATATCATTGCAACAGTTTTGCATCTATTGATAAATATACTGAAATATCATTGAAATCACATGATAATTAGTGATATTTGCCCATACAAACAAAGATACACACACATATACTATGTCTGAGTTTGAAATAGGTTCTACACATCATTATTCCCAACTACATCATCATAAGATCCATTTCCTTTACTCAAAAAAATACCATCCTCTCTATGCTTGATACTGGCACTCTGCTCATTCTATTGTTGCTACTACTGGTCTTCCTGTGTCCATCATCTCTAGACTTCACTCCAAAAAGCATTCTGAGCTTCAGAAATCTACTGGAGGTTATCCATCCAAGCTTTCCTCCACCAACATTTCCCATGCTATTTATTGTATCTCTTTTGGCAAGGCCAATACTGCTGTTCAAGTGACCAAAGCTCTCACCAATGTCATCAATCAACCTCTCTCTGCCACTACAGTACATCAACACTTGAAAAATACTGGCATGAAGGCTGTGGTCAAGTCCAAACATTCTCTTCTCTCAGCCAAGGATCATAAAGCTCATCTAGATTTTGCCTATGCTCACAAGGATTGGACTATAGAAGATTGGAAGAAGGTAGTACGGTCTGATAAGACCAAAATCAATCACCTAGGGTCAGATGGGCATAAATGGGTGTGGAAAAAGGCAGGTGAAGAGGTTAGTGGGATGCTAGTGAAAGGAACAATCAAGTATGAAGGAGGTTCTTTGATGATGTGGGGCTGTATGACTTGGAAGGAAGTTGGCTATGGTGCCAGGATTGATGGTAGGATGGATGGGGACCTTTATCTTTGGATTTTGAAGAAGGACTTGCTGAATACTCTGGAGTATTATGATCTAAATCCTTCTGACATCATCTTTTAGCAGGATAATGACCCCAAGCATACCTGTAGAAAGGTGAAGGATTGGCTGAGGGAGCAGGATTTCAGAACTATGGTGTGGCCTGCACAGTCTCCTGACTTAAATCCCATTGAATATCTTTGAAATTACCTCAAAAGAAGGCTGGCAAAGCATGAGAACACATCCAATGAAGTTCTCAGATTATAGAATAGGGTTGAGGAGAAATAGAAAGGAATACCAGTTGAGGAGTGTCAGAAGTTGATTGAGAGCATGCCTAGAAGGATTTAAGCAGTGCTCAAAGCAAAAGGAGGCTATACCAAGTACTAATATAT
>JBBPKX010000057.1:0-34721 GCA_038089435.1 Boletus austroedulis | reverse complement strand
ATACAGCATACGTCAGTGTACAACAGTGCTCACTGCAAGTTCCATCCAGTGCCACTGCATGATGCTTGCACGCTACGTTATGTTGAAAACCTTGATTTCTGCGCCATGCACCGCTCCTTGGTCACACGTGGCGTAGCACAGGTATTGGCTTTATCAACGCTCCGCACGTCCTTTACTGCATACTTTACAGCCTACTTTACGGTCTCTTTGGTCAGAAGGATTCATCAGCGACCATTCGTCTAGAGGTCTACACATCCTGTGAGTTCCAGCCTATGTTGGGTACCGGTGAACAGCTTCGAAGGTTGGCAATCACTGTAGAACAGATGTTAGTTCGTAGTGAAAGGCATATTCGTGAGTAGGACAGCACGTTGGACAACGTTTGGGTACTTATGGATTGGCAGCATTTACTTTCTTCCCAAGGATGTCGACGTTGTATTCCCGTGCTCTTCTATTACTGTAACTACCGGACAATGTAATGATGAGTGCAGTGGTTCATCAACACCAAGGATGCTTGACCCTTTTTGCGTAAGCAGGTAACTCGTATCAACATGGTCTTCATTGATCGCTATTATGTGTATAGTCAACTACCCTATACGAGCTGGAAGAGGCAACGAATCACGGCCACGAGGCTCTCGCATTACTGGAAGTGCAGGAACAAACGAGAACTGGAGCACTCTGTTGTAGAGTTTGAACGGGCCCTCCGCGCTTGTCCGTTGGACCATGCTTGTTATGCAGCTGCTCTGTCAAACCTCACGACCGCTGAATTCATCTTCTGTCAAGCCGATGAGACGAATAACTCCCTCCAGATCCCTCTCAGCTTGTACCACAATGTACTGGCTGCCCGTCCTGTCGGTCGTGTTGATCGTCTATCCACGTTGATCCAGCCGGCGGCAGTATATTCGGCGCGATTCGAGAAGCAGAGAAATGAAGACGATCGGGCACAGATCGAGGGATTACTGTATGAGATG
This sequence comes from Boletus austroedulis, assembly GCA_038089435.1. NCBI lineage: Eukaryota > Fungi > Basidiomycota > Agaricomycetes > Boletales > Boletaceae > Boletus > Boletus austroedulis. Next base: position 33,753 of record JBBPKX010000057.1, on the reverse strand, counting down.
ATTGGACTCCAATCCGGTGGTCACGAAAGGCGAGAGGTGGCGTTCATGCTGCGATTGTGTGCTGGTGATAGAGTTGGCCCTGATGACACAGATGGACGATTATCGGTGGACTCGCGCTCGGGGTCACGTTTAACAGACGAGGACCTGGGGATCGTCAGTGTCCGGCTGCTTGAGCATTTTGAACGATACGGTGATCTGGCAGATTTGGAACGAGCAATGACACTTTTGGAGACGTTGATCAGAACGATGTCAGTTTTGGATGAGCAGTACTCAGGAGTACTAGGGAATCTTGGTTCGGCATTGTTGATGCGATTCAAGCGCCTCGGGGAGCTGAGGGATCCCGAAAATACAATTTCCTTGTATTTCCACTCTGCCCCTTTTTCTATCAGCTCCATACATGTTCGATTTCAGGTCTCACACAATTGGATTCTATGTGTTCGATCTATCCGCCATCCCTCTCTCCTCTGTGCATACTCCATTGCTATTAATCTCCTCCCTTAACTCACATGTGTTGGCCTCTCCCTTGCTCACCATTCCGAAGAGCTCAAGCGAGGCACTGATCTTGTCCGCGAGGCTGCCGCTGCAGCTCTAGACTCGGGGTTCCCAGAACTCGCTGTCGAGTGGCTTGAGCAAGGACGTTCCATTGTAATGACCACATACTTTCACACCTTCACACCTTCACTCGTTCACCATTCACAACCTAGAACAGTCTGGAACATGACATCATAACATATGTAGTACACATGTAGTGATGTAGTACCTCATTGACAACATGAGGATAGTAGTATATAAGTAGTACCAACATGTATGAATACCCTAGACTTGGAATAGTTATTCCTTTGCCTTCGCAATTGCTCACTTTGAGTGACCGTTGGTGAATATCCCTAACATTATTTCAAGTCTACTCTACCAACCTTCACTCTTCACCTTCGACTCATACTCTTTGTATCCATTGTTGTCTCCACCATCTTTCCTACTGTTCAGGATGCATATCTTGCACTGTAACATGTGCAGCAAGGCCACTGTGTGTAAGCCCTCTGCTGTACGGAGTTGGCAAGCTCTTTGCCAAACAATCAGCCTATCCATACCCAGATTCCAGAGTTAAGGAAAATCTGCATCTCAGTGCACAATCTTGAGGTGGAAAGCAACCACACCCACTGCTGCTTATATGGTCATCCACCATCTAAATAAGGATAAAGTTGCTATTCCCCATAGTGCACTAGGGGTGGTTCTTGGGTGATGTTGACCCTTGTGTGTGTGGTACATGATATAGCCAGCCACTGGTTCATGTGATTACCATACATCATGTCGTTTCACTTGATGTATCAAGTAGGTTGTAGCCAGACCTTTCTGGCCTCCCTCAGATCTCTGCCTTCCCACTGCTCAAGAGTCGCAGCATCCTTGTCAATGGTTCATTTTTAGTATCATTCTCCTGTACATGGGCCTCTGTGTTACCTGCTCATTTTGAGTTCAGGACAAGCTGCTGCACATTATTTTCCTGCATACTGTATAGTGCTTGTCAGCCAGCCTGATAAGTGAGCGTACGATGCGATGTTTGGATCCTTCAACATGTCCGCCATCTGGGAAGCTCTTCCCCAAACGCAACCCACACCAATCCAGACAGACACCCCCTACCCTTCTGCACCTTCCACACCAGTCCCTTCCTCCATCCCTCCTGCTCCACAACCTCAGGGATGAAACTCAATCTACCACTCCACCATGAGCGTGTACAGCCTATGGCTCACAAATTGGCAACAACAATATGCACAATATGGCATCCTAGCTGGGCCCCCTCCCACTTGGGAAGACATCCCTGGTTTTATCAATGCCAATATACCAGTCCCACAAGCTCCATCTACCCCTGCACCTGTGCCTCTCCCTCCTCAATCCAAACCAGCATGGTCACCACTTTCTTTGCCCATGGAAACATCATGTTTCCATGTGAATATTCCCTCACCAAGGCCATGACTTATGTCGCCTCGACCCCTTCCTCCTACTCCTGAAACTGCTGCCACAAAAGGCATTGGGAAATCTATCACTGTCAAACCTGAAATGTATGATGGTGAGAAAACGAAGTTCATCACATGGTTCAGGCAGGTATCCCTGTACCTTACTGGATTCAACTGGGAACCATTGGATGCACAAAAGATACTCATCACCCTCTTGTACATGAAAGGTGACAATGTGGCAGGACGATACGCCAACCTCTATGTCATGCAGAACATGGATACTTTACAATACATAACATTTGAGTCTTTCATAGAAGGACTCAAAAAGGTGTTCCAACCAGCAACTCTGTGCCATCAAGCAGAAAAGGACCTCCTGGCTCTTCACCAAGAAAAAGGCACAGTGAAGGATTTCTTCACCTGCATGAAACAACTGAGCCTGCAGGCCAAATACTCCGTGGCTCACCAAGGAAGAACATTGGTCTGAATTGCAAGAGAAGGACTACATAACGAAATCGTCGAGTACATAGAAAGGGCATACCCCACCATTCTCAATGATGAATACATGGCTGATATTGCATGATGGGAGTCTGCTATTGAGATCTGGGTATTCTATTCCATTTTCATTCATATTCCAGACCCAGACTCTAGACTGTTTGTGGTATCAGACTATTACACTATCACATTTGACTCATGGCATACGTCATAGATAGGAGATCTATTTGCCATTGGTAGATAAGGCTGTTTAGTCATTACAGCTTACATTTCTTGTCTCTTATCCTTCATCATTCCTATCTCATTATAGATAGAGTACATACATGGACAAACAGTCCAGTAGTGTATATAAGAGAGCTTGAGTATCTTGCTCTCTAGGTTAAACAAGTTATCTTGCCTCTTGCACTTCGAGTACCCTCAGTGCCCACTACTTCACATCTCTTACTCGCCTACTCCATGTGTAAGTTCTCTACACTAAGCACCTTACTTCCTCTACCGCTCTTCCTTTTATTGAGCATCCCCTTGGCCAGCCACCAAGGAGAGAAAGAGACTTGTGCATCTCTTTAGGTTATGAGCCCCGAGCACTATTGAGGCTGGACATATATTTGATGTCTTCCCAGTCTCCCTCATGCTTGGTGCTATGGAGTCTAGGCTTGTACAGCTGTTCCTTGAAGTTATATGCTGCCTACAGGGGATCTTTCAATCCCTTGTTTTTGCTACCCCTACCATTGCCATAAACAATTTCTTTGTCTTCTTAACGGCTTGCGTAGCCTGTTCTTTTTTGGTCTTGGATGGTGAAACAACCAACTCACTTAAGAGCTAGTATGCTTGAAGGGGGCATATGCGAGGGTAGAAGTGAGGAGGGAAAACTCCAGAGAGAACAAGACTGGGGTGTCTTGTCGCTCTGGTCCTGGTATTTATACTTTATGGTACATGGCTGTGCTACTAGGGCTATACATGAGTGGGTATTGCTACTGGTACATGAGGCAAAGCATTGGAGGAGAGACAGACATAATAGGACAAGGGTGCGAGTCACCATGAGTTGGTATGAGTTGATCCAAGTCATAGGGGCTATTTCGGGATGACTGTGCCCTCAGGGCTGTACATCGCCAATCACTACCTCAACACATTCCAGGGCTATGACATCAAGGGTTTTGCATAGCCTTGAGCCATGCTGCCTTGGTCTGGGCTGCTCTAGGCCTCGCTCTGAGTCCATGTCTGCTAACTCCTTAGCTAAGGGGTGAACAAGAGAGAAATAGGTTAGGAAACTAAATAAGTGGCCATAAAATAGATAGAAAAATAGGGAAACATTACACTACCCCCTCCCTATGAGCTGATATCCTGACAGCTAGGCATCCGGCAGCACCTCTCCTTCTGGTAACTCCTCTGGCCACTGCAGGTGTGCAAGGTAATGCATGAAGTATCCATGCTGCTCGCTAGGCATATCCATATGTGGTGGCCATTGTGATACCTGCAGGCAGTACTGAGTGGATGGACCGATGTCTGGCCAGTTGTATGGTGTGGGGTAGACATAGTAATTTGGGCAGACAGAAGGCAGGGGATCGGGAATCAGGACAGCCTGATCAATCTCCGGCTTGGGCATTGCTCCCAGGAGCCAAAGGTGCATGGGTTCCTGCATGATTTCCCACAGTCCTTTCCAGTTTTGATCCGTCCAACCAGGATCTTCAGGGTCCAGTTTGAGTTCTGGGATAGTGTCCCCTTCCAAGTCCTGATCTCCCCATATGGATGCTGTATTGTGGATGCTATGGCTATCCGAGCCATTGTCCCATATAAAATGCCATCTTTTGGCATAATTTCCCAAGGGGTGTGTGTTGTCCCATTCATTGTCCCATATGGCATTGGGGTTGTCGGTTTCCCAATTTCCATAAGGTTTGGGTTCCTCTAAATAAAGGGGAGAGTGGATGCGGAGTTGTCATGCACAATCTAAGTAAAGGTGGAGGATGTTGAGAAGGTGTGGCATCAGCATGCGAAGGTGGTCCATTGTGAGAGCCAGGCTTGATCAATAATAAGAGCGTTGTTATTCCAGGTGCACCCCTAAGTCAATCATCATGGATGATTGAGGCAATCAAATGGCAACTGATGTGGGGGCTTCTCCGGTATCGGTGATCTGCAATACTTGAACATGTCAAAGAAGTCAGGGACGGCAATACATAAGCATTGTGGGGCATTCAGCGAAGTGGCATAGAAGTCTGCGATAGCCTGCTTTGCGTGTGAGAGGTGGGATTCCGGTTCCCAAATTTGTTCTTCATCTGAGTAGCCTTTCCAATGCACTAGGAATTGGAGTTGCTTACAGTACCATCTGCTATCCACAATCTGATCTACTTTCCATTCGTTCTCTCCTTCCTTGGTGACTAGCACCAGGCTGGGTTCCTGCACCAATTGACCATGAAGTCGTTCCTTATATGGCTTTACGTGGGAGACGTTCACTACTGGATGGATTCGCATGGATCTGGGTAGGCGTAGCTCAACTGCATTGGTTCCAATGGTTTTGGAGATGGTGTATGGGCCTATCCATTGTTCTGTCAGCTTCTTTGATGTGTGGGTGAGGCGGAGGTTTTCTGTTGACAACCAGATTAGATCTCCTTCCTTATATGATGGTGTCTCTGATCTATGTTTATCCACTTGTTCCTTCATATGGTGTTGAGCCTTTTCTAGATTAACTTGTGCTTCCTCCCAAACTTTCTTTATATGCTCTGATAGTTCCTTGGCAGCTGGCACTTTCAGAGTGCACCATTCAAAGCCCATGCAGGGTTGATACGTGTGCGTGAGCATGAAGGGGGAAGCTTTGGTAGAACTCTGTTCTTTGCTATTATAGGAGAACTGGGTGATGGCTAGCCATTCGCTCCATTTTGACTGCTGTGAGAAACAGAAGAGTCAGAGATACTGTTGCAGATCTTGATTGATCTGTTCCATCTGTCTGTTGGTTTGTGGGTGGAATGTGGTAGAGAGTTTGGGTGTGATTCCTAATCTCCTGCATATATCTTTCATCACCTGTGATGCAAACTGCAGTCTGCGATCCGATATGATGGTTTGTGGGAGTCCGTGGATCTTCCACACATGGTTTAAGTATAATTTAGCTGTTTGAAGAGCAGTGATGGACTTATGACATGGGATGAACTCGACTTCTTTGGAGAATTGGTCCACAATTACCAAGATGGAGTCATATCCCTGACTGGGCAGCAGATCTGTGATGAAATTGGCCGATATGTCTATCCATGGTTTTCCTGGTATAGGTAGTGGTAGGAGCTTTCCTGCAGGCAGGATGTTTGTTCCCTTGTGTCTAGCACATAGGTTGCATCGAGTGACATAGTCTTTTACTTGGGTCGTGAGCCCTGGCCATGTATAGCTTCTTTGAATTAACTCTAATGATTTCTCTGCTCCAGGGTGTCCAGCTATAGGGGTATCATGGTGTAGGCAGAGTATTTCTATTTGGGTTTCTTTGTCTTTGGGTACAAAGATCCTTCCTTGTTCATCCACTAGCAAATCTTCCTGCTCCATATGGACTTTGTATTGTTCTTCTAGTTTATGAATTTCGGCTTTTTTCAAGCAATGTGTGAGGCCTTTTATTCTTTTTACTATTTCTTCATTGTCTATCTTGATTTGCACCGTGCGAATATGGTCGGCAGGTATTACTGTTACTCCTTTATTATCATCATTCCTTCCATCCAGGTGATCTTCTCTTTTAGAGAGTGCATCCAGTTTTTCCATTTGGATTCTGGCTTTGTGTACCCATTTAAAATGGAAACGGGACAGGTACTGGGCCCATTGGGCCTGTCTTCTATTAAGGTCCTGCCGTTTCATGAACCATTGGAGGTTCACGTGATCATTCCATATTTCAAACTCATGTCAAGCACCTTCTAGGTAGTGTCTCCATTGTTCTAGGCTTCGTATGACTGAGAGCATTTCTTTATCTACTATAGGGTAGTTTTGCTTTTCAGGAGTCATCAAATGCAAGGAGTATGTGGCTGGGTGCCATTTTCTGTTTATCTCTATAGATAGGACAGCTCCTGTTGTGTAATCTGATGCATCCATTTCTAAGCAGAATTGCTTGTCAATATCTGGGTATGCGAAGATAGGGGTGGTGGTGAACTTCTCTTTTAATTCATCAAATGCCTTTTGCTGTTGATCTCCCCATTCAAAGGGTATATCCTTCTTTGTAAGGTCATTGAGTGGTCATGCTACCTGAGCATAGCTGTCTATGAATCTTTGATAGAAGTTTGTAAGTCCAAGGAAGCTTTGGACGTTCTTTACTTTTGTAGGGGTGGGCCATTTCTTAATGGCTTTCACCTTTTCTTCGTCCATTTGAATTCCTGTAGAGGTTACAACCATTCCTAGGAACTCTACTTCTTTTACTCAGAAGCTGCATTTTTCAGGTTTTATAAATAGGTCGTTCTCCATGAGTCTAGCGAGAACTTTGAGTACGATTCGATCATGCTCCTTTTGATTATCAGTTTTTGTGAAGATCATGATGTCATCGATATATACAACACATATGTTATCCATGTCAGCAAATAACTCATTCATCATTGTTTGGAATGTTGCCAGCAAGTTACACAAGCCAAAATACATCACAAGGGGTTCGAATGATCCTTTGTGACAGATGAAGGTGGCTTTCCATTTGTCTCCTTCTTTGATATAGATGTTGTTATATCCCCAGCAAAGATCCATCTTTATAAAGAGCTTCACTCCATTTAATTTATCGACGAGTTGGGAAATAAGAGGTAATGGGTAATTATTCTTTATTGTGGATTCATTGAGGTGTCGGTAATCCTGTACCATTCTCTTTCTTCCGTCTTTCTTCAGCACGAAGAATACCAGTGAGGTTTGAGGTGACTTGGAGGGTCAAATATACCCTTTTGACAATTGATCGTCAATGAAATTGCTAACCTCTTTCTGTTGCACCAGATCTAGGGGTATTAATCTTCCCTTCTTCAGCATGAAGTCCTGTTTCAGGTCTATAGCATGATCCCATGGTTTTCTGATTGGCATCCTCTCCAATTCTTTCTTTGAAAACATGTGGAGGTATTTGTGATATTCTTTTGGCACTAATTCCTCTGGTAGTTTATTCTTGTCCATGAGATCCGCAAGTTTCTTGTCTACTTGCTGCCCTTTGCACATTTCTGTGGCTACATGGGCTTCTCTTCTCTCTATCTGGTTTAAGCAGTGAAGGTGGGGGTTTTGACATTCAACCAGGCATCTCATCATTTGAACTGTTTTCTTTTTCCAATCAATCTCAGGATTATGGTGCTTTAACCATGTGAATCTGAGAATGACTCTATTCTTTCCAAGATTGGCTATTTCCATTCTCATTCTTTCTTTATGCCTGTTATACTGCATTATGACATCAGTGAAGTACTTCAGCATGCCTGCACTGTTCTTCATTCCATCTGCATTATACAGTGTGATAGGGCATGGTAATGGCTTAAGGGGAATAGAATTTTCTTCAGCCCATTTCTGGTCTAGGAATGTAATGTGCAATCCTGAGTCTAGCAGGGCATGCACTGGTATCTCTGTTCCTTTCTTGGTGGTTATCATTATTGGGAGTTCTATCTCCTTTTGGCTTTTCGTAATCTTGATCTCCAATTTCATTTTGGCAATTGCGGCTAAGTGGTGCATATCAATATCTGTTGGTAGGATGTTTCAGGGTCTTTCTTGAATGACTGCTGGCATAGCTTCATATCCTTCTGTGATTAAATTAATGGTTCGCTGTTCTGAGCTTCAATCTGCAGCCTGATTGCTCAGTCTGTCAGGACTGCTCAAGCTTTTCCAGAGCTTGAAGGCATTGATTGAAACAATGCCTTGACCTGCTCCATTGACATTCCCTTGCATGCGCGTGGGATGTCTTCTTCGTCACTCCATGTTGTTAGCTGGCTCTGAGGTTATTCCACAATTCTGCTGAGTTCTTGCTCATATGCAATTAGGTTTATGTTCTCCTTTTGTCCAGGAACAATCCAAGCACTTGGTTGATGGTTGCCGGCACTCTTTCATGAAGTGTCCAGGCTTTCCACAGTTAAAACATGTGGAGGGGCGGGCTCATGTCTTCTTAAACTTTTTTGACATGCATGCCTTTCCCTTTCGGATCATGGCCACCTCTTGTTCTTCTGGTTTTTCTCCATCAGATTCCTTTTCTAGATGATCTACATCCATTGCATAAGGGTCTCTTCTGGCAGTGGTTCTGTTATGGATAAAGGATAGGAGTTGTCTTCTTGTACTGATCACTTGGCACTTTTCCAGATAGTCCAGTACTGTTGCTGGTCTAGGTCCTTCCATGAGGATTTGATTAATGATCTTTTGATCCACATTCTTTTTGATTATAGAGATGAGGTGTGATGTATCCATCCCTGTTTGGGGTTCATATTCCATGAATTTGATAATCCAGTCATCTATCAGCATCTTTCCTTGTTTCAGGGCCTGGAGCTTCACTCTAGCCCACTCCTGTTGATTAACTGATCAGAATAGGGCTTCTATTTCCATTACAAGGGTAGTCCATGGATAGTTTCCTCTGTTTGAGATGAGGTCAAGCTTCATCCTAGTGAAGTCTCCTGCCTTTTGTCCTTCCAATCTGGATAGGACTGCAATTATGGCTTTCTGACTAGCTGCGGGGAACACTGCAGTGTTCTTGTGCAACCATGCTTGCATCTTCATCCACCATTCTTCAAACTTGGATCAAGATCTGTTATAGGATCTGGGGTCCACAAAGGCTTTACTAAGTTTTGGGGCTGTGGTAGGATTGGCTGCTGATAGTGCCTGCAGGGCAGTGATTTGAGTTGTAGCTTGATTGATCTGATTCTTCAATGTGGCGATAGTCACTGCTTGTCTCCTTGTCATTGTGTTACTTTGAGTAAGCACCAACTGAGTGTCATCATGTCTTTCCATTAGATGGTCAAAGGGGTTTAATAGGTCTGCTGCGAGTGTGCTATTGAGTTGTATTGCTTGGAGGTTGGCAACAAATGCCCATTGATCAAAGGGATGACTCATCGCTGTCTATGGGAAAGCATGGGACTGCAGGTGTGGGTGGTCTGGGATGAAACGGTATTGCCTCTGATATCTGATCATCAAGATCTTGTAGATGTCTCAGAACTCTGTCTGCTTGTTTGTCCATTTCTCTCCTAGCTTGCCTTGCAAGTAGGGTTCTTTTCCTGGTGATGAGGTATCTGTGCTTGAATGCTGCTCTTCTTTGTGCAGGGCTCTGACCAATAGTATAGCATGGGGTTTCCTCTATCTGTGTATCTCTTGGCACTAGATGTGGATAGATCTCATGATATGTGAGCGTCTCTGAGTCTGAACTTTCTTCATTCTCTCACATGATTATCTGTTCTTGCCATTCTCTTTTGGCTTCAATAATGTGTGGGGGTGCTTCTTTGATTATATGCACTTCCTCAACAGTGAAGATTGGGTTCTCTTCAGGTTCTTCCGAGATAGGCTCTGATTCAGCATTTATTGATATGAACAATAGCCTAATATGGATAGTAACAATGAGGGTTCTGAAGTGTCAAGCAGGGTCTGAGAGGAGCAATGATGTCCACAGCAATAGGTGTGTGAGGACGGAACCAACAGGAGTGAGGAGGAGGATTGGGAGAAGCAGGGGTAGGAGGTCTCTCTCTAATTCATATTCACTCCACGATGTTTGCATGGGTGTTCTGGACCCTCTCCCTAAGTTCAGCTGCTCTTGCTGCATTCCAGTCTCTCTCCTGAGCAAGGTGTATCCCCTCCTGTATAAGATCGTTGATCTCCCTTCATAGCCTCTCTCTAGTCACACATCTATATCCACTTGCCTCAGTTGTCAAGCCACAGTGTGGTCCATTAATGATCAGTGACCAATCTACTGGTTCTGCAAGAAGCAGTGCTGGACGATCTGGGGTACTGGGGCAATAGGGTGGTGTGCCAACTTTGTGATCATAGGGTTCTATGATATCCCCTTGTAGACTTGCTTCGGTGTGCTGTAGGGTGGATGGCGAGTCATCCAGTCCAAGTGTACTATGGTCCCTAACAGTCCTAAGTCCTTCGTCTAAACTTGTACAATAGTCTGATAATTCTTCAGACTCTTCCAATCTCCTTTCCTCTTCTGGTTGGGGTTCCGCATCTGCTTCCAGATAGAGTAACTGTTTTGGGCTTTGTGAGCTCCTAATGCAATTCCCCTATGGATAAGGCAGAATGCCATTACTATACCTGTAGGTCCTCTTCGTCCTCTACTTTGAGCTTGACTGGCCAATCCAGTATGAGGTCCTTGAGGGTGACAGTAGATGGTCCAGCTCTGGCTACAGGGTCTGGGAATCCCCTTGTGCCGGCAAGTGAATACTCAAGGAGGTCTTCGACATGGTAGTACAACACTTGATAGGTGTTTAGTACTCTAGACGATCGCAATAGGGAGTCCTACTGGTGAATTCGAATTCCTTTAGTCAACGGTGGTTCTTCTGGCCAGTAGCTAGTCTGGCGGGTAAGGACAGTCTTGTTCTAATGAAACAACCAACTCACTTAAGAGCTAGTACACTTGAAGGGGGCGTATGTGAGGGTAGAAGTGAGGAGGGAAAACTCCAGAGAGAACAAGACTGGGGTGTCTTGTCACTCTGGTCCTGGTATTTATACTTTATGGTACATGGCTGTGCTACTGGGGCTATACATGAGTGGGTATTGCTACTGGTACATGAGGCAAAGCATCGGAGGAGAGACAGACATAATAGGATGAGGGTGTGAGTCGCCATGAGTCAGTATGAGTCGACCCAAGTCATAGGAGCTATTTTGGGATGACTGTGCCCTCAGGGCTGTACATCACTAATCACTATCCCAACATGTTCCAGGGCTATAACATCAAGGGTTTTGCATAGCCTTGAGCCATGCTGCCTTGGTCTGGACTGCTCTAGGCCTCGCTCTGAGTCCATGTCTGCTAACCCCTTAGCTAAGGGGCGAACAAGAGAGAAATAGGTTAGGAAACTAAATAAGTGGCCATAAAATAGATAGAAAGATAGGAAAACATTACAGATGGTTTCTTTACTTTTATTGGTGCTTATGCAGCTGCTGACAGAAACAATTACATCCTGCAGTTTGCTCTTTACTGCACACCTAATCAGGTTCATGCAGCACCACCACCTTCTCAGGTGAGACCATCCAGCCCAACTCCCACACCATCACCTCCTGCCTGGATTCATCTGGAGAGATCTCAGGTACCATCTGCCAAGGTTGTTCCCATCTTACAAGGAGGAAGAATATATAGGATGCAGCCTTGCCCTCCTAAAGGTCATATTACCAACTGCCTCCAGGACCAGAACATCCAAGGTCTTCACTTCTATTATGTTTGCCCTGAGTGCAAATGACATCTTGAAGAAGGAGAACACTGCGGACTTCTGACTAATCACCACACACTATGATGGTCAGGATCTAATTTTATCTTCCTCAACAACGACTCGGACAACGAAACTACCATCCAAACCCCTCCAGGTCTCATCCCTATTGAAGGAGAATCCCGGGTATCAATATCCAAATCATCATTAGCTTGTTGTTTAGAACTTCCCGTCAACACTCCCCCTTCTTCTCCCTCTCCTCCTCTTTATACTCCCCCTCACAATCCACTCAATGGAGAACCTCTATGGCCAAGTACTCCAGAACTTGAGGAATGTGCAAACCACCCTAGAAGTCTGGGATTGTTTTGAACAGGTTGACTGGTACAAGTCATCAGATATCATTTCCCTATCTCATCCAACTCTCTTGGCCAGACACCTGGCAGAATTCCCAGACCTGCACCCTATCCCTGAAAACCCCGCTGAGATCGGACCACTCCATTACAATGATCTTGAGAGGGAAGGACAAGCCCCTTTCCTGCAGCAGATGGATGTCGTGCCACAGGTAAGAGACCTGAATTCAAATCGGGTTGTGATACCTATTAGGATCACTTCCGTTGAGGCTGGTATCCTCAATGAGTCTACATTAGCTTGTTCTTTTCTTTATTCCATAGATGAATCTCTTTTTTCAGCATACTCTGGCATCAGATGGGCTTTTTCCTCCGAGACTTATGATAGAATGCCAGATGCTTTAGTCCATTTCCAGGAATATGAGGTTTTACAGCAAGACTTTTTTTTCTCCTATCTTTATGTGCAAAATTCCTCATAGTTTTGATCTGGACCTTTGCCTGCATAGTCTCCTTGTGGACTCCTTATTTCCTAACTGGGAGTACCCTTCTAATTTCTGGTTTGACTCTCATAGAAACTGGAATCTGCCTGCTCCCTCACAATGCTTCTGGAATCACCGGTTTGATACCAAGCACCGAAGATGTTGGCAAGAGGATGCTGCTACCTGCCACTTGGCGAGATTACAAGAGCAGTATCTAGCTGCTGAGCATGATGCTGAATGGCAGATCTACCTGGATGCTTTGACAGGCAACTTAGATTGCCCATGGCCCGGGAGACAAGCAGCGATTCAAGGGGAGAACTGAAGAAGAAGGAGGAACCATATGTATTAATACAATGGTCTTTATTTCTTATTGGGTGATTGGCTGGTTACTAAGTTGGAGAGTCTTGACCAAAGAAGGAGGTATGCCTTTGCCTATGAAAAGTTGACTAATGAAATTTGTATAGAAATGGCAACCACTGTACCAAAAGCTACTGAATACTACATCAAAGGTTCAATCCTTAGCCATATCCCTATCCTTGAGGGACCAGAAAACTATCCCATTTGGTCCACAAGAGTCCACTCCATCATCACCTCCTGTGGAGCAGGACCATACATAGACAGCACCTGGGCAACTATCCAAGGTATCTCCAACATAGATGATTGGAAGACCATAGATCAGAAGATGTTGGGTTTTATTAGCATAATGGTAAATGACATCCTTGCATCGTCAGTGCCCACTACCTGGTCTACATTTCAGGGTGGTATGCAAGCAGCACTGGTTACTCATCACCAGAGCATGACATATGCTTTTTGGACGATACTCTCCGATTGTTTTTCCTCAAAAGGAATCTCTGGCCAGTTCTTTTACTTCAACAAAGCTTTGCGCACTCATATCTGGCATAACCATATTGCTGAGGACATTACATCTCTACAGCAGCACTTTCAAAGTGCTTACAACTCTGGTCTTCATCTATCCAAAGAATTGAAGGCCATGATTCTTCTTGTGCAGCTGCCAGATGATTTCGACCCCCTTTGCTCCACCATAATCCATACCACTAATCCTATCAACTTTTCCATTACCACTATACAGCAAGTGATCTTACATGAAGTTGACATATGTCACTTGAAGATACGCCCCCTTTCCTCCCACATTTCTGAAGTTCAAGCAGGACCTTCCTTGCAGGCACATTGTACCAATGTTATCTGAGGTGGACCCCCATCTAGTAACAGATGGAGAGGCCAACAAGGCCACCAACACCAGCCCCAACAACTGGCTGCTGGACCGTCTAGAGGTCAGTGCAATCACCAAGGGCATGGTGGTCCTGAAACGACCTAACTCACTTAAGAGCTGGACACTTGAGGTGGGTGTTCAAGTCGTAAGGTGAGAGAGGGAAATATCGAAGGAGAACAAGACTGGGGGTCTTGTCTCGCTTCATGTCTGGTATTTATACTCTACTGTACAAGGCTGTGCCTGGTCTGTGCTAGCGAGGCTATACTACAAGATATACGCTATTGGTACATGAGGCGAAGCATCGGGGCAGAGGTGTACGAGTTAGGACGAGGGGATGAGTCGTACGGAGTCGACCTGAGTCAATCCGAGTCATAGGGGCTATTTCGGGAAAGGTGTGTGCTGGCAGCATACAGCTGCGCATAGCCCTCATGATCCATACCGGGGTCATGATGTCAAGGGTGTGCATAGCCTTTAGCCGTGCGTCCTTGGTCTAGGTTGGTCGAGAGCCATCCCCGAGTCCATGTCTGCTAACCCCTTAGCTAAGAGGCAAACATGAAAGAAAATAGAAAGAAAACTAAGTAAGTGTCCGTTAAGTGTCGGAAAATAGATAGAAAACTGAGGAAATGTTACACTACCCCCTTCCTATGAGCTGACATCCTGACAGCCAATCATTCGCCCTCTGGCGGTTTGTCGGGCCACGTGATGTGGGCCAGGTACCATGCAAAATAACTGCGCTGTTCCAACGGCATATTCATATACATAGGCCATTGGGTAAGCTGCGGTCAGTACTGCATGGAGGGGCCGATATCAGGCCAGTGATACGGTGACGGCCACAGGTAGCGGTTGGGGCGGACAGGTGGCAAGGGGTCCGGTATGGGAACTGCAACATCCCGTTCCAGGGTCGGCATTCCTCCCGGGAGCCACAACTCCATCAGTTCCTGCACCAGTTCCCACGGGCCTGGCCAATTGTCCGGTGTCCACTGCGGATCTGTTGGATCCGGTGTACTAATGAGGTCCGGTATCGAGTCGTGGTCCTCTTCTGACTCATCTCCCCAAACCAACACAGTGTTCAGGATGCTGTGAGAGTCACTGTCATTATCCCATATGAACACCCAATGTTCCGCATGGTTTCCTAAAGGGTGAGTGGGGTCCCATTCATTATCCCAAACTACTGTAGGATCTTCTTCGGATTTGGGGTTTTCTAGCGATTCGGTGGGTGTAGTGGGCAAGACATAAATAGGGGAGCGGAGGTGAAGGCAGGCGAGGTGGAGGCAGAGGGAGGCAAGGCGAGAGTGGATGTGGTCCATTGCAAGAGCGCCGCTCAATCAGCAATAAGAGCGTTGGTAACCCAGGCACACCCCTGGGGATCAAATCCATCAAGGATGATCAAGGTGATCAAATGGAAGTTGATCTATAGGCTTTTCTGGGATAGGCGATCCGCAATGCTTAAATAAATTAAAGAAGTCAGGGACCGCGACATGAAGCTTCCGTGGAGCACTTGGCGACTTCTTATAGAAATCTACGATAGCCTGCTTCACGTGCTCAAGATTAGCCTCTGGTTCCCAAGTATGTTCTTCATCTCCATATCCCTTCCAGTGCACTAGGAACTGGAGTTGGTTCCATACCCATCTGCTATCAACTACTTTCTCGACTTCCCATTCGTTTTCTTGGTCCTCGGTGACCAGCACTGGTCTGGGCTCCGTCATGGGCTGTCCAGGGAGTCGCTCTTTATAGGGTTTAATACGTGATATGTTGACTGTGGGGTGGATTCTCATGGATCAGGGAAGGCACAGTTCAACGGCGTTTGGTCCGGCTAGGCGGATGATGGTATAGGGTCCAATCCATTGTTCCGTGAGCTTCTTTGATGCTCTAGTCAACTTCAGATTTTCTGTGGATAGCCACACCTGGTCGCCAACCTGATGTGGAGGGGCGGTCAAGCAATGTCAATCTGCTTGTTCCTTCATATGGCGTTGAGCTTTCGCTAGATTCTTCCGGGTCTGATCCCAAACCTTCTTTATATGCTCCGATAGTTCTTCAGCTGCGGGTGCTTTCGTCATGCACTGCTCAAAGCCCATCCGTGGCTGATACGTGCATGTAATGCTGAAGGGCGACGTTCCTATTGATGTCTGAGCTTTACTATTATAGGAGAATTGCACGATGGCTAGCCATTCGGTCCACTTGGACTGCTGGGAGAAACAGAAGAGTCAGAGATACTGCTATAGATCCTGATTGATCCATTCTGTTTGTCCGTCCGTTTGCAGGTGAAATGCGGTGGAGAGTTTGGGTTTGATTCCTAATCTCCGGCATAAATCCATCATCACCTGTGATGCGAATTGAGGTCTGTGATCCGTCGTTATAGTGTGCAGGAGGCCGTGCATCTTCCAGACGTGATCTAGGTAAAGACATGCGGTCTGTAGCGCAGTAGTGGTTTTCTTACATAGGATGAATTTGACTTCTTTTGAGAATCGATCTATGACTACCAAGATGGCATCTAGCCCTTGGCTCTTTGGCAAGTCTGTTATGAAGTTGGCGGTTATGTCATTCCATGGCTTTTTGGATATGGGGAGTGGTAATAGCTTTCCGGCTGATGGTGCGTTTGCTCCTTTGTGTCGGGCACATAGGTCGCATCTAGCGATGTAGTCCTTTACTTTTGTCAGCAATCCGGGCCAAGTATAACTTCATCATACTAGCTCTAGCGTCTTTTCTCCTCCTGGATGTCTGGCTATGGGCGTATCGTGATGAATGCGTAGTATCTCCATTTGGAGTTCTTCATCATCCGGTATGAAAATCTTTCCATTTTTGTCCACTAGCAAATCTTCTTGCTCCATATGGACTTCGTACTGCTTCTCAAGCTTCTGTACTTCGGTCTCTTTTAGTCTATGTATGAGATCTCTGATCCGTTTCGTTATTTCTTCATCATCTGTTCCTAAGCATACTGTGTGGATGTTTTCTTGTGGTATAACGGTTACTCCTTTATTATCTTCGTCTTTTCCATCAGAGTGATCCTCTCTTCTAGATAGGGCATTGGGTTTTTCCATCTGCGTCCCCGACTTATGGACCCATTTGAAGCGAAAGCGTGATAGGTATTGAGCCCATCGTGCCTGCCTCCTATTGAGGTCCTGCCTCTTCATGAACCACTGGAGATTCATGTGATTGTTCCAGATCTTGAATTCCTCTCTGGCTCCTTCTAAGTAATGGCACCATTGCTCTAGGCTTCTGATCACCAAAAGCATTTCTTTATCTGCGATAGGGTAGTTACATTCTTTGGGGGTCATGGAATGCAAAGAGTAGGCGACAGGGTGCCATTTTTCGTCCTTTTCTATGGATAGCACTGCTCCTGTTGTGAAGTCCGATGTGTCTGTTTCCAGATGGAATCGCTTGTCTATATTGGAGTAGGCAAGGATTGGAGCGGTGGTGAATTTCTCTTTTAGATTGTCGAAGGCCTTCTGCTGGCATTCAGTCCATAAGAAGGATATATCCTTCTTTGTCAGATCATTAAGGGATCATGCGACTTGTGCATATTCCTCTATGAATCTTCAATAGAAGTTGGCTAGTCCGAGGAAGCTCCTTACATTCTTTACTTTAGTTGGCATTGGCCATTCCCTGATGGCTTTCACCTTTTCTTCATCCATTTGAATTCCATCAGAGGTGATGATCATTCCGAGGAACTCTACTTGCCTTACTTGGAAGTAGCACTTTTCAGGTTTTATGAATAGACCGTTCTCAGCGAGTCGCGCAAGTACTTTGAGTATGATTCAATCATGCTCCTTTTGGTTATCGGTTTTTGTGAAGATCATGATGTCATCTATGTAGACAACGCATACGTCCTCCATATCCGTGAACAGTTCGTTCATCATCGTTTGGAACGTTGCGGGGGAGTTGCATAGTCCAAAATACATTACCAGGGGTTCAAATGAACCTCTGTGGCATACGAATGCGGCTTTCCATTCGTCTCCTTCCTTGATTCAAATATTATCATATCCCCATCAGAGATCCATCTTCGTGAAGAGTTTTGCTCCAGCTAATTTATCAACAAGTTGGGATATAAGGGGTAAGGGATAGTTATTTCGTATGGTGTATTCATTCAGGTACCAGTAGTCCTGTACCATTCGTTTCCTTCCGTCTTTCTTTGGTACAAAGAATATGGGTGAGGTCTGTGGCGATTTAGAGGGTCAGATATAACCCTTTCCTAGTTGGTCATCTATAAAATCGCTAACCTCTTTCTGTTGCACAGGATCAAGGGGTATTAGTCGCCCTTTCTTCGGTACAAAGTCCACTTTTAGTTCTATAGCGTGATCCCATGGTTTTCGTACAGGCATCCTTTTGGATTCCTTTTTCAAGAACACGTGAAGATACTTGTGGTACTCTTTCAGCACAAGTTCTTCTGGTGATTTATTCTTATCCATTAGCTCTGTGAGTTTTTTGTCTACCTGCTGTCCTCTACGCATTTCTGCAAGGATTAGTGCATCGTTTCTTTCAATTAGGTTTAGCTGATGTAGGAACAGGTTTCAGCATTCAGTCGGGCATCTTGTCATCCGTACCGTCTGCTTTTCCCAGTCTATTTCCAGGTTATGATGCTTTAGCCAGGTGAAACCAAGGATTACTTTGTTTTTCCTGAGGTTGGCTATCTCGGCATTCATTTTCTCTTGATGTCCATCATACTCCATGATGACGTGGGCATAGTACTTTAGCATTCCTGCGCTATTCATTGTTCTGTCGGCATTGTATAGAATTATCGGTCTAGGTAACGGCTTTAATGGTATATGGTTTTCTTCGGCCCATTTCTGATCTATGAAGGTCACATGTGACCCTGAATCTAATAGGGCTTTGACCAATGATTCGCTTCCCTTTTCGGTATAGATAGTAATTGGTAACTCAATCTCTCTTTTCTTTGGTGCTTCTTCTAGTTCGCTCGCGATAGTGGCGAGGTGTCACATATCTATGTCCATTGGCCATATGCTGTGGGGTTTTTCTTGGATAATAGCTGGCATAGATTCGTATCTGTCATTAATGAGAGATATGGTTCGCGTGTCTGAGCTTCTTTCGGCAGAGTGGTTGCTCAGCTCCTCCAGACTGCTCAAGCTTTTCCCAAGCTCGAGGGCATGGATTGAAAGAGTGCTCTGACCTGCTCCATCGTCATTCCTTTACATGCACGAGGGATGTCTTCATCATCGTCCCACGTGGTAGCTCCATCCGTGTTTATGGTTCTAGCGCTGCAAACCTTAGTCCTCATGCAGTTGGGTTTATGTTTCCCTTGTGTCCAGGAACAATCTGGGCACTTCGTCAATGATTGTTGGCATTCTTTCGCAAAGTGTCTGGGTTTTCCGCAATTAAAGCATGTGCTGACCTTTGCTCATGTCTTCTTATATCCTTTTCCTATGCGGGCCTTTCCTTTCCTGATCATGGTGGCCAATCTCTCTTCTTCATCGGGTTCTTCCTCACATTCCTCCATTTCCATGCGATCTACATCCATGGCAAAGGGATCTCGTCTAGCGGTTGTCCCGTTATGGATGAAGGCTAAGAGCTGTCTTCTGGTTCCGATGACTTGACATTTTTCTAAATAGTCCAGCATGGTTGCCAGTCTAGGTCCTTCCATGAGGATTCAGTTGATGATCTTTTGATCGACGTTCTTCTCAATTATGGAGATAAGATGCAACGTGTCCATTCCTGTTTGGGGTTCATATTCCATAAATTTGATAATCCAGTCATCTATTGGCATCTTTCCCTGTTTCAGAGCTTGCAGCTTCACTCTAGCCCATTCTTGTTGATTCACAGATCTAAAGAGGGCTTTGATCTCCGTTACGAGGGTAGCCCATGTATAGGTCCCTCCTTGAGATATAAGATCTAATTTCGTCTGGGCAAAGCCTCTGGCCTTTTGTCCTTCCAAACGTGATAGGACAGCGATTATGGCCTTCTGGCTTGATGATGGAAACACTGCAGTGTTTTCATGTAACCATGATTGGATTTTTGTCCACCATTCCTCAAACTTGGATCGAGATCCATTATATGATCTGGGGTCTACAAAAGCTTTACTGAGCTTTGGTGCCGTGGTGGGGTTTGCTGCTGATAACGCCTGCAGGGCAGTGATTTGAGTAGTGGCTTGGTTTATCTGATTCTCCAATGCGGCAATGGTAGTAGCCTGCCTCCTTGTGGTTGTATTACTAAGATTGAGTGCAGCCTGTGCATCGTCATGTCGTTCCATGAGATGGTCAAATAGATTAAGGAGGTCATTGGTTAGCGTGACATTAATCTGGATTGCTTGGAGATTGGCTACAAAAGCCTGACAATCAAAGGGATGACTCATCGCTTCCTTCTATAAACAGTACTTGCTGTCTCGGGGGGGGTCTGGGCCTATACGGGATCTGATCTGCGATCTGATCGTCTAATTCCCAAAGATGAGTCAGTGTCCTATCTGCTGCTTCCTGAGTTCTTCTTGCTGCCCTTTCGGCTAGGGTTCTCTCTCTAGCGAGGATATATTGGTGTCTAAAGGCTCTCCTTCTTTCAGCAGGGGACTGTCCAATAGTGTATCGAGGGGCAGATTCGATCTGCTCATCCCTGGGTATGGGGCCTTGATATGGTGGCGTGTCGGAGTCTGAACTTTCTGGGTTCTCTCTCTGTTCTTCCACCTCTTGGCATTCCTGTTCTGCTTCGATGATATGTGGTGGCACTTCTTCAATTATGCGCACTTCCTCAATTGGTCTGATCGGGATTGGATCTCCTTCCACTATTTCGTATTTCACATATAGTAGTCTAATATGGAAGGTAACAACGAGGGTGCCTAAGTGTCGAGTGGGGTCAGAGAGGAGTAATGATATCATGAGCAAGAGGCTCGTGAGGGCAAAACCAACGGAGGTGAGGAGGGTGATGAGGAGGGCTGGGAGTAGGAGGTCTCTCTCTAATACGTATTCACTCCTGGATGTCTGCATGCACCGCGTGGACTCATTTCTGAAGTTCGGCTGCTCTAGCCGCATTCCTGTCTCTCTCCTCAGCAAGGTGTATCCCCTCCTGTATAAGATCGTTGATCTCCCTTCGTAACCTCTCTCTAGTCACAAGTCGAAGTCCGCTTGCCTCAGTTGTCGATCCATGACGTCTGACATTGGTGACCCTAGTCCAGTCTACTGGTTCCACAAGAAGTGGGGCTGGGTGATCAGGGATCGAGGGGTGGTATGGCGGGGTTCTGACTTCGTGCTCAAAAGGGATGATGATATCCCCTTCGAGATCTGCTTTGTTTTCTACTAAGGTGGACGGCGCATCGTCTGGGCCTAGGGTACTTCTTTCCCTGGTGGTTCTTAGCCCTTCGTCTAAACTAGTACAGTAGTTGGATAACTCTTCCGACTCTTCCAATCTCCATTCAGCTACTTCTACTTCCTCCGGTACCAAATCCGGGTAGAGTAGCTAGATTGGGCTTCGTGAGCTCCAATGTGATTCCCCTATGGATAAGGTGGAATGCCGTTACTATACCTGTAGGTCTTCTTCATCTTCTACTTTTAACTCCACTGGCCAATCCGGTACTAGGTCTTCTAATGTGACCATTGATGGTCTGGCTCTGGCGACGGGGTCCAGGAAACCTCTTGTTCCAGCAAGGGAGTATTCAAGTAAGTCTTCAACACAGTAGTACAACACTGGACGAGTGTTCAGTACTCTAGACGATTCGTTAGGGAGATCCTACTGGTTAACTTGAGTTCCTTTAGTCGACGTGTAATCTTCCAGTGGGTAGCTAATCCGGCGGGTAATGGTCAGTCTTGTTCTAATGAAATGACCTAACTCACTTAAGAGCTGGACGCTTGAGGTGGGCGTTCGAGTCATAAGGTGAGAGAGGGAAATATCAAAGGAGAACAAGACTGGGGGTCTTGTCTCGCTTCATGTCTGGTATTTATACTCTACTGTACAAGGCTATGCCTGGTCCGTGCTAGTGAGGCTATACTACGAGATATATGCTATTGGTACATGAGGCGAAGCATCGGGGCAGAGGTGTATGAGTTAGGACAAGGGGATGAGTCGTACGGAGTCGACCTGAGTCAATCTGAGTCATAGGGGCTATTTCAGGAAAGGTGTGTGCTGGCAGCATACAGCCGCACATAGCCCTCATGATCCGTACTGGAGTCATGATGTCAAGGGTGCGCATAGCCTTTAGCCGTGCGTCCTTGGTCTAGGTTGGTCGAGAGCCATCCCCGAGTCCATGTCTGCTAACCCCTTAGCTAAGAGGTGAACATGAAAGAAAATAGAAAGAAAACTAAGTAAGTGTCTGTTAAGTGTTGGAAAATAGATAGAAAACTGAGGAAATGTTACAGGTCCTCCTTGAGGCCTGCAGGAGTACTTCCAACAATAGCAGGAACAGTGTAAGATTCACGGGTCTGCTCCTGATCATAAAGGGAAGGGTAAGGCGAAAGCTCACCAAGCTGTTGCTCATGCTGTGGTTGGGGAACCAACATTCCCATCCCTCAACGACCTACCTCCTGATCAAATGGAGGTGGAGGATGCTGACTTTACTATAGATACCCATTGTTGGGAAATGATGGAGGTCAATTTCCAAGATTTTAACTTGGTAGTTGCACATGCAGGTTGGGGAGGAGAGGATGATGGAATGGATACAGTAGACATGGCTGGGCCTTCCCACCAGTTGTTTCGAGCCTGCCACACATCTTTCTAACAAAGAGACTCAGGATGTTGCAGATCCAGGTGGGGTCTCTATTAGGAAACCTAAACGGTCAAAGAAGGCCAAGAAACAGGTCATCACTATCGGAGGACTTGCATCAAGTCACACCATGCTGGATACTTTTACCTGAGACCTACCAGTTACAAATGCTCTGCAGCCTATAAAGTATATAACACTTCCCAATGTATATGATGATAATGTCACAGAATTTGATGTTGATGTTTCTGGCTGTTATATGGTAGGAGGGAATTTATGCACCACTCATTCTCATTGGATGATTGACAGTGGCTGCACTGATCATATCACTCCATATCTAGATGATTTCGTACACCTTGAAAAAGGAATGTGCTATGCTTCTGTTGCCAATGGCACAGAGGTTCTTATGCATGGACCAGGGAAAGTCATCACACACCCTGAGGGACTTTTTCCTATAGTTCTAGAACAAGTTTGGTATGCTCTGAATGCAGCACACCAATTGTTATCGGTTTCCACACTAACTCTTCAAGGGTTTCGGTGTGAGATTATGCAGCAAGGAATGCTGATCTGGAACAAACATGGACGTTTGGTAATCCATGCTGTAGCCTCATTTCCAGACAACAATCTGCACTGGTTTCAGTCCTCTGATCACTCTGGTCAGATTGCCATGTTGATGACTTTGTCGTCTGAAGTTGATTTCTCTTTGTGGCACCAACATATGGGATATTGTTCCATGAATGTGTTGAGACATTTGTCAGGCCATGCCTCCAGCTGTCCTGACATTGTTATCCCTCTGTCCACTCTGGTCTGTAAAGGCTGTAGTGAGGGTAAGATGGTTGATTGCCCTTTTGGTCTTTCTGATCATCAGTCTCTGCGACCTCTTGCTCTCTTACATTCTGATCTTATGGGACCTTTCCTGGTTGAGTTGCGCCTTCATGCTCATTATGTTTTCACTCTGGTTGACGATTTTTCTGGCTTTGCTCTCCTGTCTTTTCTTTGGAAGAAGGCTAGTACCCTTGACACTATGTGTGTGCAGGTTGCCTGGCTTGAGAATCAATCTGGTTCTCATGTTATCTCTGTTTGCTCTGATCAAGGTGGGAAATACATGTCATCTGCATTTCAATCGTTCTTTTGCAATCACAGTGTCACACACCAGACATCTGTTCCTCATACTCCACAACAGAATGGACAAGCAGAGAGGTTCAATCGAACTATTATGGAAAAAGCCAAGTGTCAAGTCCGGTCCTCCAGGCTCAAGTCCAGCAGAGGGGAACAAAAGGGACAGAGATGTTGACTAGAGTCGACTGGAGGTACGGAGATATGGAGGGATGAGGATGTTGGTGCAGGATGTATGTGTCATGCCCTTGTCAAGTCCCTGGTCCTCATATTTAAAGTAGAGAGAGAGAGAATAAGAACAGAGACTAGTCAGACTCAAGCTAGGAGGTGACTTATTTGATATTCAAACTAAAGTACAATGGAGAAACTACAGGAGTTTATATACTAATGTCTGGTGACAACTCCAGACCGGAAACTACTAGGGTTGAAGATTAAGCTAGGGCTATGTACACAGAGATGAATAAGTCGGAGGGTGGAGAATATCGGAATACCGACTAGCTGACTAAAGGTGTAATACAGATTTATGAAGTTGAACTAGAACAAAAGGAGAGAATATAAACAGTACTGTCCAGAGTGCCCAACTCTGACGAAGTCTGGAACCCTAAGACCGTGGTGATGTCCGGAAGACCAGAGATGACCAGAGATGGACTTCACAGAAATCAGGGATATGACACCAAGGCATTATGCTTACATGCCTGCCTGCCCAGGATCTTCTAGCAAGATGCCCTGGAGACTTCTCTTCACATTTATAACAGACAGCCCATGCGTCGTCATCAATGGAGATCTCCCATAGAGTTATACTCTGGGAAGAAACTGGATGTCTCATATTTCTGAGTGTTTGGCTGTTTTGCCTACATCTTTATACCTCTGGAAATGCAGAAGGACAAACTGTCCACCAAAGCAGAGGAGATGACCTTCATTGGATATAAACCCAACATGAAAGGTTGGTGATTCTGGTCTCAATCCAGACATTGGGTCTTTATTTCTACACACACCACATTTGATGAAACTCACTTCCAAAGTTGTTCCAGAAATGATGGAATTGACAGACAGACTGCTATACCAGAAGACACTGCATCTGAACACAATACTGCATCTAAAATGACCAATGACCAGGACAAATGGAATCTGGACCCTCCACCTGAACGTCATATCACAGTTGATGCCCCTATCCTTGGTTGACATGCATTTGAACCAAGAGGATCACAGGCTAATCCTTCCAATCGCTTCCAAAGCCCACCGGCTTGGAGACCATGAGAGTCACAAGAACCTCATAGATCACCTTCACCTTCATCTTCTTCATCTTCTGAATTTGGACTCTTTCATCTATCACCAAAGAGGACTTCTTGAGTATCTTCTCCATCACCACAGTCTCCTTCACCACCGAAACTATGAATGAAGAGAGATAATAGACCAATGGGACACTGGCTGGATGAAGAGAATAATTTACAAGATCAAGACGATATGCCTCAATGGAAACACTATCATCTTCCTCCTCTTCCAACTCCTCCTCACTTTACTTCTGCGAATTGGCAACCACCACAACAAGATCATGAGCCGCTTTCTACCTTTCAAGCCTTACCACATCAGAATAGGCACACCATGGAAGAACATACCACCACCTGTCCTCCACTTGTGGAGAGGAGAACTCAACAAGTTCCTAAACCTCGCATTTTGCACGACAATGCTTATGGTGAGAGACCACCACTTGAAATAGAGCGAGATATTAATATGGGTGTGAATCCAATTCAGGAAGAGTGAAATGAGGATCAATTTACTCGTCAAGGAATGCAGTCATCTGATTCTACTCCGCAACAGGGACAAGGAATGCTGTCTATTGATGCTACTCCATGTCCTACAAATGATGAAGATATGGGTGATCTTTATAGTTCTCAGTGGATACGATACCACTTACACGCTGCCATCATGGAGAAATTACCAAAGACATATCGAGACATACTCCGAATGTCCCCTGATGAGCAACAAGTGTGGAGAACTGTGATGAAAGAAGAATACAAGTCCTTACTCAAATGAAAGGTTTGGACATTGTGTGACTTACCCAAAGGTCGTGAACTCATCAAGGGAAGATGGGTCTATGCAGTTAAAAGCAATGGCCACAAAAAGGCACACTTCATAGCAAAAGACTTTACTCAAGTCTTCGGTATAGACTATGAGGAGACTTTTTCTCCTGTTACCAGGTTTGAAACTGTTCGCTTACTCCTTGTGTTAGCATTGCTAGAGGATTGGGAGATGCATGCTCTCGATGTCAAAACAGCATTTTTATTCAGTGAACTTGAGGAAGACTTCTACTTGGTTCAACCTGAAGGTTTCATAGTAAAAGGTCAAGAGAACAAGGTTTGTCGACTTGGAAAGGCCATATATGGCTTGAAGTAGGCTGCCCTACAATGGAATAAGGCCTTACATGCTTCACTCCTTGAAATGAGATTCAAGAGGACCCTGGCTGATCCAGGAGTTTACATCAAATGTAATGGAAAGCATTTGATTATTATTGTCTTTTATGTTGATGATGCTTTATTTTTAGGTAGTAATAAAACTCTAGTCCTCAACTACAAGAAATGTTTCATGAGATGTTGGGAATCTCGCGATTTAGGCGAGGTTACTGAATATCTAGGAATGAGGATTACCAGAGATCGCAAGAAACATTTTCTGAGATTGGATCAAGTCTCATATGCTGTCAAGGTTGTTGAGCGCTTTGGTCAGACAAACTGTAAACCAGTTTCAACTCCTCTACCTGCCGGTTACCAACCAAGACCCAATGCTAACACGTCATCTTTTGTTCTGAAGCAGAAATACCAATCCATTATTGGATCACTTCTTTATATCATGCTTGGAACAAGACCAGATCTTGCTTACTCAGTGATCAAAATGTCCCAGTTCTCTGCTAATCCCTCTGAGGAACATTTGCAGAAGGTGCTATATATTGTGTGCTATCTCACACATACTACTTCATTGTGCTTGAGATATACTGGAGATGGACCTAATAACAGGTTCATTGCTTACTCTGACACTGATTGGGCTGGAGATATCAAGACCTCTCGATTGACTACTGGTTACTCTATCTTCTTGGCTAATGGGATTGTATCCTGGTTATCGAAACACCAGAAGAGAGTTCAACTTTCCTCCACCAAAGCAGAATATTGTGGAATGACAGAGTGTGCCAAACAAATCCAATGGATCCACAATCTCTTTGAGGAACTGACGTTCCCACTTTCCACAATTCCCCTGTGTATTGACAATCAGGGAGCTATCTTTCTTGCTTCAAATCCAGCTCAAAAAGGATGAATGAAGCATGTCCATATCTCTGAACACTATATATGGGAGGCTGTTGAGTTTAAAGAGGTAGACACTTTTATGTCCCCTCTAACCAGCAGTTGACAGATATCTTTACTAAGAATCTGACCAAAGAACCCTTCAAGTGTGGATGGAAGTATTTGACATTATTACCATCATGAACACTAATGTTTCTAGTGAGGAAGAGTATTGAGATCTGGGTATTCTATTCCATTTTCATTCATATTCCAGACCCAGACTCTAGACTGTCCATGGTATCGGACTATTACACTATCACATTTGACTCATGGCATACGTCATAGATAGGAGATCTATTTGCCATTGGTAGATAAGGCTGTTTAGTCATTACAGCTTACATTTCTTGTCTCTTATCCTTCGTCATTCCTATCTCATTATAGATAGAGTACATACATGGACAAACAGTCCAGTAGTGTATATAAGAGAGCTTGAGTATCTTGCTCTCTAGGTTAAACAAGTTATCTTGCCTCTCGCACTTCAAGTACCCTCAGTGCCCACTACTTCACATCTCTTACTTGCCTACTCCATGTGTAAGTTCTCTACACTAAGCACCTTACTTCCTCTACTGCTCTTCCTTTTATCGAGTGTCCCCTTGGCCAGCCACCAAGGAGAGAAAGAGACTTGCACATCTCTTTATCCACACTAATCAAGGCTAAACAAATTATAAAAGAAATCACTGACCAAAAGCGAGGTTGGCAATCCAAGTGGGATTGGACCTCCACATGGTCCCAAAAACCTGAACAACCCAAAGTCGCACCAACCCCAATGGCACCTAAAGTTGAAGTTCACCTGAACCAAGTCGGAACGTTTGGAGGACAAGGTGTCCCGATGGACATTGCCAAGGCATGTGCTGAAGGAAAGTGTTTCAAGTGCAGCAAGGCATGGCCATGCAAGGAGCACATGAAACCAAGAACCTGAGTCGTCTGCTCAATGAACTTCCACGGACATGAATTATCATACACAAGCAGCACTGAGTTAGCCGGTAAAATAGCTCAAATAGAAAAGGATTTCCCTGAAAGAGCATAAATAGATTGGCTTGTGCTCCTGTACCAGTAGCTACTTTCAATAAATATTCCCTTATCTCCATCAATGATAAAAGTAATGAGACCAATCTCACCCCTAAAGTCCGACTCCCAAAACAGAATACTTCTGAGTTTGCTAAGGACACGGTAAGACCCTCAGAAGTAAAAAAGAAGATCACTGAGTCAATCTGATCCTCTATGACCAAAAAAGGAAAGATCCCTGAGCAAGCCTCGACTTGCATGGTTAGACCCTTAGGGATCACAATCCTAAAACAACCCAACCAGGGAAAGCCAATCACCATGAAGCAAGACAGTCACCAATCATGGATGAATACAGTAGACCCCTGGTCAGTTGAATGGATTAAGGCAATGGCAGACACTATGGACAAAGACTGCACAACTAAACATCTACGTAGCTTTGTACACGAAAGCCAACTTGCTGAAGTGACACCACAGCTTGTCGAACAAATCAAGGGCATGACTAAGTTTGAAGCCCAGCTTTCACTCTGCAAACTACAAACTAAACTCTGATACATGCAAAGGAAGCAATCCAAAGATTCATTGGAGATAAAAGTAACAATCAATAAACCTGATGGATCTAAACTGGAAATGATAGCCCTTATCAATTCCGGATGTAACGGGTCTTCTATAGATGAGTGCTTTGCATGACAACATAATCTACTTGTCCATAGTCTACCAAAAGAGATCCCTGTATATAACGCAGATGGATTAATAAACCAAGGGGGAGTGATAAAAGAATTCACCATCCTCAATCTCACAATCAAAGATCACAAAGAGAGGCTTCCAGTCCCTCTAACTCAATTGAGCTCACATGCCCTCTTCCTGGGATATGATTGGCTAAAGAGGCATAACCCAAAAATTAATTGGAAGGATCAGACCATAGATCTTACCAATTGCCTCCATGACATCCCTGATCTGATCAAGATAGAAGATGAAGATCACGAGGATCCCCATAAAAAGAAGGTAGAACAAGTTTTCCAACTCAATGCAGAATACTTGAGGACATTGTCAACTGACCTTGCCATAGCAGCCAGCAAAAAGAAGACTGAATGCACCTTTGAAGAAATGGTTCCAGAAGTCTACCATGACTACAAGGATGTGTTCAGCAAAGAAAATTTCGATGAACTGCCACCACAAAGACTGTGGGATCATGTGATCGAATTAATACCCAGAAATCATGTGATTGACTGCAAAACATACAACCTTACCATATTGGAACAATCAGAACTCGATTCGTTCCTCCAAGAAAATCTACAAAGTGGCCACATTCATCTGTCCAAATCCCCATTTGCATCCCCTTTCTTCTTCATTAAAAAGAAAGATGGCAAACTCTGCCCTGTCCAAGATTATCACAAATTAAACAACATCACCATAAAAAATCACTACCCATTACCTCTCATTTCCAAACTAATCAACAAACTAAAGAGAGCGAAATACTTCACTAAATTGGATATAAGGTGGGGGTACAATAACATCCAAATGGCAGAAGGAGATGAGTGGAAGGTGGCTTTCCACACAAATAGGGGGTTGTTTGAACCATTAGTAATGTTCTTTGGACTCACAAACTCCCCTGCAACATTCCAGACAATGATGAACTACCTATTCTAGGACTTGATCGGAAAAGGGAAAGTAGTCATATATATGGATGATATAATGATCTTCACAGTGACTAAAGAGGAACACCAACAAGTAGTGCATGAGGTATTACAAATACTATGAGACAATAAATTGTACCTTAAGCACACTAAATGCGAGTTTGAACAACTCGAAATGGAGTACCTTGGTCTCATTGTGGGACACCAAACCGTCAGCATGGATCAAACCAAGGTCCAAGCAGTTCTGGAATGGCTGGTGCCAATGACCAGAAAGGAACTGTGAGGATTTTTGGGATTCATGAACTTCTATAGGCATTTTATTAAGGATTTTGTGGCAAAAGCAAAGCCTCTTAATGCCCTAATGTCAGAAAAAAAGGAGTTCGTCTGGGACACAATGTGCCAAATGGCCTTCAATGAACTCAAACGAACCATCACTTCCACACTGGCACTTGCCATGCCAACCACTGATGACCCTTTCTGAGTCGAGACTGATAGTTCTGGAATTGGCATCAGAGCAGTACTCTCCCAGAGGCAGAATGACAGGTGGCACCCAATCGCTTTCATCTCCCAGTCACTTTCAGAAGCCAAACAGAACTACCATGTGGCAGACCTCGAGATGGCTGCCATCATCTTCATCCTAAAGGAGTGGCACCATTATCTGTTGGATGCGGTGCTCCCCTTCAAAATCCTGATGGATCACAAAAACCTTGCCTTTTTCCATCAACCCCAAGATCTTTCCTGGAGACAGGCTCACTGGCAACAGCTGCTCCAGGAATACCACTTCACAATGCTCCACTGCCCCAGGAAAACCAATCCCACTGATCCACTGTCTCAGAGATCCGACTTTGAAAAGAGGGTGGAACTCAACAACGTCCAACAAACCCTCCTCCTCTCCACACTTTTTACCAAATATCAATATGCAGACTTCCAACATCCCTGTAATCTATGTAAACGACCAATAGTACTATCATTGGTAAACTGTGGTTGTGAAAAAATGACCTTGAACTGACAAGAGCACAGAAGTGACCACGTCATGACTGAAGAGCCAGTTGAGGAAAAGGTCCAGAAATTACAGCACTTATGAGAAAAATATGCAAAAAAAGGAATAAAAGAAGAAAAAACCAAATGAAAAGAGATAAATAACATACTATACTATAAAGATCTTCTATATATACCAAAAAAAGAATCCTTACAAGAAAGAATAATTATATACAACCATGACCACCCAACAGCAGGATATCCAGGAATAAAAAGAACAAAAAACTTAATAACACAAAAATATTGGTGGCCCATGTTGCGAAAGGATGTAGAAAGATATGTAAAGGGATGCGAAAGATGTCAGAAAATGAAAAGCATCACACAACCAAAAAAGACCCCTCTACACCCCCACAACATTTCCAAAAGACTATGGCAAGACATCTCCATAGACATCATCAGACCCCTCCCAGAATGCCAAGGAAAGAATGCCATACTCACTGTAGTCAATCAACTCACCAAGATGATACACCTCATCCCAATAACCACCGACATAACTGCCAAAGGAGTGGCCACGATATTCTGAGATCATATATTCAAACTCCATGGCATTCCAATGAAGGTGATATCTGACAGAGGACCCCAATTCATGTCCTCCTTCATGAGTGACCTCTACAAGGCATTACAAATTCAAGGGAATCCATCCACAGCTTTTCATCCTCAAACCAATGGACAGACCAAAAGGTACAATGCAATGGTTGAACAATATCTATGATTGTACACAAACCACCTGCAAAATGATTGGGTGGAATGGCTAGCTCTAGCAGAGTTTGCCCACAATCAAAATACAACCATAGCAGGACAATATTCACCATTTGTATTGAATTATGGTCAACAGCCCAACATCCAGGGGGAATATAGATGGAAAGCACAGAACAAATCTGCCAAGGAGTTCGTGACAATGATGGAAGGCACCATCCAGAAGGCAAGGAATGCATTAGAACATGCAGCACAAGACATGAAGCAATACTACAACCGAGCTGCCCATATGCCAGTCGAATATAACAAAGGGGATCTTGTGTTGCTTGTAAAGAGATGCGCAAGTCTCTTTCTCTCCTTGGTGGCTAACCAAGGGAATGCTCGATAGATAAAAGAGCAGTAGAGGAAGTAGGATGCTTAGTGTAGAGAACTTACACATGGAGTAGGTGAGTAAGAGATGTGAAGTAGTAGGCACTGAGGATACTCAAAGTGCAAGAGGCAAGATAACTTGTTAATCTAGAGAGTGAGATACTCGAGCTCTCTTATATACACTACTGGACTGTTTGTCCATGTATATACTCTATCCATAATAAGATAGGAATGACTAAGGATAAGAGATAAGAAAAGTAAGCTGTAATGACTAAACAGCCTTATCTACCAATGGCAAATAGATCTCCTATCTATGACGTATGCCATGAGTCAAATGTGATAGTGTAATAGTCCAATACCACAGACAGTCTAGAGTCTGAGTCTGGAATATGAATGAAAATGGAATAGAATATCCAGATCTCAATACTCTTCCTCACTAGAAACATTAGTGCTCATGATGGTAATAACGTCAAATACTTCCGTCCATGCTCAAAGGGTTCTTTGGTCAGATTCTTTGTAAAGATATCTGCCAACTGTTGGTTAGAGGGAACATAAAAAATGTCTACCTCTTTAAACTCAACAGCCTCCCATATATAGTGTTCGGGGATACAAACATGCTTTGTTCATCCTTCCTGAGCAGGGTTCAAAGCAAGAAAGATAGCTCCCTGGTTGTCAATGCATAGGGGAATTGTGGGAAGTGGGAATGTCAGTTCCTCAAACAGATTGTGAATCCATTGGATCTGTTTGGTGCATTCTGTCATTCCACAATATTCTGCTTTGGTGGAGGAAAGTCGAACTCTCTTCTGGCATTTTGATAACCAGGATACAATCCCATTAGCCAAGAAGATAGAGTAACCAGTGATGGATCGAGAAGTCTTGATATCTCCAGCTCAATCAGTGTCAGAGTAAGCAATGAACCCACTATTAGGTCCATCTCCAGTATACCTCAAGCACAATGAAGTAGTATGTGCAAGATAGTGCACTATATACAGTGCCTTCTGCAAATGTTCCTCAGAAGGATTAGCAGAGAACTGGGACATTTTGATTACTGAGTAAGCAAGATCCGGTCTTGTCCCAAGCATAATATAAAGAAGTGAACCAATAATGGATTGATACTTCTGCTTCAGAACAGGAGATGATGTATTGACATTGGATCTCAGTTGATAACTGTAACATTTCCCTATTTTTCTCCTATTTTTCTATCTATTCTATGACCACTTATTTAGTTTCCTAATGTATTATTCTCGTTTGCCTCTTAGCTAAAGGGTTAGCAGACATGCACTTGGATAGAGGTCTAGAGCAGCCTGGACCAAGGCAGCATGGCTCGAGGCTATGCCAACCCTTGATGTCATGGCCCTAGAACATGCCAGGATAATGATCGGCGAAGTACAGCTCCGAGGGCATGGTCATCCCGAAATAGCCCCTATGACTTGGGTCAACTCATACCGACTCATGGCAACTTGTACCCTCATCCCAATGTGTCTGTCTCTCTTCCAATGCTTTGCCTCATGTACCAGTAGCATATCCCACTCATGTATAGCCCCAGTAGCACAGCCATGTACAGTAGAGTATAAATACCAGGACCAGAGCGACAAGACATCCCAGTCTTGTTCTCTCTGAAGTTTTCCCTCCTCACTTCTGCCCTTGCATATGCCCCCCTCAAGTGTACTAGCTCTTAAGTGAGTTGGTCGTTTCAATAACCAGCAGGTAGAGGAGTTGAAACTGATTTACAGTTTGTTTGACCAAAATGCTCAATGACCTTGATAGCATATGAGATTTGATCAAGTCTCAGAGAACATTTCTTGCAATCTCTGGTAATCCTCATTCCTAGATATTCAGTAACCTCGCCTAGATCATAAGATTTCCAACGTTTCATGAACCATTTCTTGTAGTTGAGGACTAGAGCTTTATCACTACCTAAAAATAAAGCATCGTCAACATAAAAGACAATTATAATCAAATGCTTTCCATCGCATTTGATGTAAACTCCTGGATCAGCCAGGGTCCTCTTGAATCCCATTTCAAGGAGTGAAGCATGTAAGGCCTTGTTCCACTGTAGGGCAGCCTGCTTCAAGCCATATATGGCCTTTCCAAGTCAACAAATCTTGTTCTCTTGACCTTTTACTACAAAACCTTC